>MU181982.1:43715-59611 GCA_016904865.1 Pissodes strobi
AGCATATCTATAAATATTATATATAAACTCTCATACTATTTCCTTGATATCTGACAAATACATGATAAATAATGCGAATACCTACCAGTTTACGAAATTTGGAAAAGGCGTAATACGGACCTGGATTTCACTTTTTCAAAATGGCCGACGCTAAAGGGATTTATTCATATAAGTACCTACATGGATTTATCTGAAAGACATCAAATACGGCATTTCAGAGAGAATATTCTGATTGTTTTTTTCTTCTGTGCTTTTACATTAACTAGAGCAAATTAATATAATATTACTTTGTTTTCATATTTTTATTCTATTTGCTTTGGCGCTTGTAGGTCTTCTCGTTTTTTAATATGCTTGTGCTTGTGCTAGTAAGCCTTGCTTGAAAGTTTACATTGTTTTTTCATATTTTTCAAATATTTGATGTTACAAAGTTAGTGTTCTATTATAATTTAATATTCAGTAAAATAATAAGAGGGTATCCAAGTCAATATCCACATAAAAAGTATTGGACAAGTTGTTTAATATTTAATGCTATCCGATATTTAAAAGTATCCAAGTTCACTAAAATTCACTAAAGAAAATATGTGAAATTGACAATGACAATTGCTTGTCTCCTGTCAACTTAAAAAGGCGCAGTTTTAGGTATTGAAATGAATAAGAAGTTTATTCTTTTTGGATGGTTTTAGGACTCTATAGTGCCCTATCTATACTATACTATTGTCCTTACCGGATAACCAGTTCGAAATTGTAAACCCTTAGACTCTTAGACGATGGAATCCATCGTCTAAGAGTAAACCAGTAATCCAAGACAAGTATTTTAGGGGTTGCCGCATTAACTTTTTTTAATCATAACCAAAGAAACGCCACAAATCGCGCTATCGAAATTGCCCAAAATGAAAATGGTGACTTGCGAATTGATTGAAAAATGTGTGCCAAACTCCAGTGAGAAGTAGCCCAAATTGCGATAAATCGCCTAATTGGACAACGCTGATGGCCAAACATTTTAACACTAAAGTGGGCTGCGTTCAGCGTAGTCGACGATTCCCGTACCACATCAGACAAGACGTTGCCCGTATTGCACAGACGGCTTCAGAGTTGCGCGCGCAATACATTGAAGAAAAGAGCTTTTCACATATAATATTAAAAATAAAAAAATGAGCGAGTCTGCTAGTACTCGAAACTGATGTGTAAACATATCCTATAACGACATCGGTTGTAAAAAAAATGACAACAGCACGTTGTCTTCCTAAGCGGTAATTCCATCCAAGTACTAACCACGCCCGACGTTGTTTAACTAGAGTGAGCGGACGAGAAGTGGTATTTTCAACGTGATATGGCCGTGACCCATACATTTTAGCTTGTTCATAGAATAAAAACAAACACATTCGCATTTATAATATTAGTTAGGATTCTTTAATAATACTTACTGGTAGCTTCGGAGTGGATTAATTCACTGCACAAATTCGACACGAAAATGTATTGCCACCAGGAATAACATCAACATATGGACACAGCTTATTTACCTTATAATATTGGACCGACATCCTTTGATTTGGGAGAGTCAATAACCAACTATTTCAAATTTTAGAAGAGGGCTGTGACAATATTGTTTTCAACCTCTGGGCTTCTGAATAATACATTTAACAGTTCGTTTAATTTAATATAATAATATGCTTTTTTATCGTCTAAAATCCGTTTAAAAACTATTTTAAATTGCAAAATTGTGTAAAAATCCGAAAATTCGGACTTTTTTAGGCCGATAGCCGTGGCTTCGGACGTTTTTTTCGTAGATTTTAAAGCGAAAATTCATTTTAAATTCAACCGTCCATTAAAAATAAGCTGTGCTAGGGATCCAAATACCCTGCGAATATAATAATTAAAAAATAATACTTTTGACGGTTCGTTTAATTTAAAATATGTTTTTTTATCGTTTAAAATCCGTTTAAGACGATTTTAAATGACAAAATTGTATATAATACCGTTCTAGCGGCTACAATTGGTTTGCGCATTTCCGTAATCCGCTTACTGAGCCACATACTAGTTAACAACAATTCGCTAGACCCTAAGAACATGGTGTTTGTAAACAATGTAATGAGTGCGCAACTTTGAAGCTTTTTTAATGTTTTTGATATTATGAGTAAAAAGCTTTTCGTTCATTTTGGGCATGCCTTGGGTTAGTTTTGCTTGGTTTCTCTTGGTTGGGCCTCCGTAACGAGCGAAGCGAGCGTAGGACCATGCGTAAGGTGAACTATTAAACATTTTTGTCAACAATGTAATGCGCGCGCAACTCAGAAGCCCTCTCATGTGGTACGAGCAACGACTAGCGTTCCCAAGTTTATAATTATAATATTTTTCTGTATCGTAACTTTGCTGTGCTCCGATACAATTTCCATTTTTTATACCAGCTTTTGCAATAGCATATATTATGAAGTTAAGCCATCATCTTAAATGTGATTTTATAAAAGTTGGCCATTATATTCTAGCAATTACAACAGTAGCTATAAGGCAAAATTAATAAATTATGATTAGGAATTATATATACTAAATTAATGGTTAGTACTTGTACTAAAAAGCATTATAAGATCCTTTACACAAATAGTGGACGGCCTTTCCCATTGGTCGATCTGCATGGACCTCCGCTCGCTACGGGGGCTCAAGAAAAGGAAACTAACCAGGTGCTAACCCAATTGCATAACCCAAGACATACCCAAAATCAAGAAAAAAAGTTGTTTAGAAACATAATCTTAAAAAAAAAAAAAAATATAGCAACAGGGTTCGAACTCGCGTTTTCCAGGTGAGACCCAACGATCTAAACCCCTACACCACAAGAGCTCTTGGTAGAAACCGATTGCATCACGTAGACATCTCGTAATACGAGATGGATCGACCAATGGGAGAGGTCGATTTTTACATAGTGCACTATTTGTGTAAAGGATCTTTAAATGCTACTAAAAATCGTTATATTATATAATAATAATAATAGGACAGCTTTCACACAGTGCTGCCAGGAGCTCTGCCAACTGCCTATAAAAGTTTCTTTTAACAATTCTTGTTGCCATTGTTGCAAATGCATTTTTTGTCAGTGCTTCATTGTAGACATTTATATTTTATATAAAATCTCCATTTTATATCAACGTCTATAGATTATAATAGATGTGTATGGTATGCTATGCAATATACCATGAAATTAGAAGTATGCAGAACAGATACGAAATCTTATTAAGTGATATTTTCTCTTCCATTCCTGTTCATTTGTCAAATTTTATCTTCTGTCCCTTCTATTCTATACAAATCATTCTCCATAAAAGGGTATGTTTACTGCCAAACCTATCAAATAACTTTAATCACTGCGTTTTTTTATTACAAACAAATTATTATAATTTTTGCCTGGTTTTATTTCTTCTTTCGTTCATTAAACGCCACCCACATACGTACAGTGGTGTAGGAGTAGGTGGCGTTGGTTCAGTTCGGTGTTGCCAATGCCGTTATTCGTTATTAAATGACAAATTACAAGCTTTTTTGACGTATAGTTGCTTTTTGCTTTATTTTTGACGTTTATTATAAAAGTGCCACCTGGTGTTTGTTGTGTGAATACAGCCACGTCACTTTCTGTTAAAAATCGGACTATTGTGTAGTATAAAGTTATCAAAAAAACTGTATCAAAAATGAACATTTTTAGACTTCTCGGGGATATTTCGCATCTTCTAGCTATTATTATTCTTTTACAGAAGATCTGGTACACTCGGTCTTGCGCTGGTAAGTTTTAATATAATAACACTTCAGTAAATTTTTTCCGCCGGGGTTTAAGCTTATTAATACTATACTGATGTATTTTCGATATTTTTAACTTGTAGACAGTCGTAAAGAATCTCTGAATTAGTTTATATCCATTCTATTAATGCCCCTACAACAATACAGCTTTTGTACTGAAGTTTCTGCTTCACATCACTTTACCATACTTCTCTGGCTATTTAATGAATTTCACAGATATTGTTTTGTACTTAAATTATTTTTTTCTGAAAACTTATTATTTAATAGGTCAAATACCTTCTTAGGTATTTGTTTTGGTATTTGTAACAGTGTGCTTCCTTCTTTTTATAGGTATTTCAGGTAAATCACAAATCTTGTTTGCTCTGGTGTACACAGCAAGATATTTAGATTTAGTGACTGCATATGTATCATTATACAACACATGTATGAAAGTTGTATTTCTTGCTAGTTCCTATGCAACAATATACTTGATATACATGAAGTTCAGGGCGACTTATGATAGAAACCATGACACATTCCGTATTGAATTCTTGGTTTTGCCGGCTGTACTTTTGGCTTTGTTGATAAACCATCAATTTAGTTTCTTAGAGGTAGGTTGCAATTTACGGCATTTTTATTGCTTACCCTATAACCAGCTATAAAATTGATATTTAAATGTGCCATTTATAGCTTTAATATCCTTTAATTCACAGTCATGAAATTTCCTTGTATCTAGGTAAAGACATTCTGAAGCTCCAGTAAAATTGGATCTGTTAGTATTTCTTGTGTGTGAATTTTCTGAAAACAATGCTGTGTTTCCTTGTTTTTAATATTTTTAATGTGTCAAAACAGAACGTTGAACTCAACTAAATCTGTAAAATAAAATTAATTTGTTATAATTTAAGTATTGTAGTATTTATACAGATAAGAATAATTCAAAATGCATGAAGCAAATAAAATCTGAAGAAATATATAAATGTAAAGTTTAGCTTGTATGAAAAGTTAAAACTCAGCTAGACTTTATGTTATTATATTAATTTATTAAACTAATATTTGCCAAGTTCTTGTGTCATTTCAAATATTTTATCTAATCCCTAGATTTTATGGACATTCAGTATTTATCTGGAATCCGTGGCAATCCTTCCTCAGTTATTCATGGTGAGCAAAACTGGAGAAGCTGAAAGTATTACTTCGCATTACTTGTTTGCTCTTGGATCCTACAGGGGCTTATACATTTTGAATTGGATCTACCGTTATTGGACAGAGGGACACTATGATTTGATTGCTATAGTAGCAGGAGTAGTGCAAACTGTGCTATATTGTGACTTTTTCTATCTTTATGTTACCAAAGGTAAGTAAGTAGATGGATTATTAACAAATTAGTGCATCATTTGACTACTAATGAATTAATTAACTATATTAGCTGATTTGCTCGAATGAGTGGTTGTACTTTATAATGTCTGTTTTTGAAAAAAACGTCATGATATCCTAATAACCTTGTGAGACCTGATATAGGCTAAAAGGCAGCGATTTTAAATTGTTTTCATTGGTATTTATACTTTTTATGCAATTCTCAATTTCATGGACAGAGAGAGAGAGTGAATATTACAGATCCTCTCATTATATAGGAGATGAAGTAGGGTATGAATAATTCTTCCTGTAAATTGGTTTTTAGAACTTTATTTTAGACAATGTTCAATGGTCTGAGTGTTGTACTGTACAAACCCTCCCTAACAATTTTATATGGAAAGACAGATTCAACCTTGGATTCAACCAAGTTATAGTACTGCAGTGCATGGCAGGTGTACTACCTGATGGATTATAATTATTATAAGATTATAAATTGTTTCTTGCACTTTCTAGTGATATTTTGCTCTAATAGTACATACCACCAGTAATATAATATGATACAAGAAAGTCTAAAAAATTACTCATGCCATATTCAACTAACTGTAGATCAGTGTTCGCTGTCATACATAGGAATTAAGTTTTATGAAAAGGTTCAGTCCATAATTAAGAAATTTGAAGAAAACTGGAATTAAAACTCGGGAGTTTCTAGTGAATCAAATATTTTATTCATGGATGAGTCTCACATTTTAAATTGTGTTACTGCTTCTATGTATGTATGTTGTATGTATGTTTCTATATATGAACACTCACTAATTGCTATGTTAATTTTGTAAAATTCAAGCACACTGGAATTTAGAAGAGAGATCTCTCATGCTTCATTTTTAAGCTGATTAATGGCTTAGTTGACTCCCAGACTGTGTTGGCAAGGATTAATTTTAATATTCCCTGCAGGCAGTTCAGGCATAACGACCTATTTAAGGTACTTTTTCACACATAGGCTTAATGCACCAATTGATAGGGGCTTGAAGAAACTGAATACCCTGGGACATATTGTTGATATATTTAATTGGAGCTTGCCTATGTTTAAGAAATCTCTTTCCAATATTTTGGCTTAGTTAGAGTGTATCATTTTTGTGATATTAATGCTTTATGTTTGGATTTACTTACATCTTTCTGTTGTATACATTTTTTTCATTGTTCTTATACTGGTCAAATGGGATTACCCGTAAATTTTGTAAAATAAAAATATAAATTCTTAGAAATGAAGTTAGTCATTAATTTTGACATTCTTAAAAAGTTTTGCGACATGGCTTATTAAACAAATTGGTCTATAATTGCCCACCAATTTTAGGTTATCTGCTTTATGAATCAGGGTTATAATTGAAATTTTAAATTGCTCTGGGACTATTCCTCTGTTAAATATTAGATCAAAAATGTATTTGAGTGGTTGACTAACAAAGTTTTGCAACATCTTTATATTTTGTGTGATAATACCTTCCTACCCAGGGGCGCTATTCTTCAAACTATTGATATGCTTTATTAGTCTAGTCCCTTGTTGGTAATTTGTTTCAGGTACATGGACTGGCTTAGAACCGGAAAAACCGCCACTGAAGTTTCACTTCAGTGGCGTGTTATACAATTACACATTCATTTTTGTTTAAGTTGGTATGTTTTACAAAACGTTTTTATTTTTCTCTTTTTCACTCTTATAATAATTATTTTTCACATCATATATATTTTTTGCTTGTTTCTATGATTTTTATATACTGTGGTTTTTTGAGGTTTTTTTTTTAGTTTGTTACGCGTTTTTATGGAGTTAATAAGATAATTGGTTATCAAAGGTTTTCATTTATTATCCTGTCTAGAGTTTATCGTTTTTATTTACATTACTCGAAATATTGCAGCAAATTCGTAGTAAAAACTTCAGCGGCTCCTCATCAAGATTACCCTGCCAATTTTCCTGAAATAGATCTATCAATTTGCTGTTGTCTACTTTAGTAATAATTTTGAGCATAACAAGGGCAGTTGTATTCCTTTGTTTGGATTCTGATATGCTAATCGTAACTGGATTATGATCTGGGAGGTCATAGTTAATTATATATGAATTAAAATGTATATTGTCTTTAAGTTGTTTCCGAGGTTGTTTCTTAAGAATATATGATCTAGGCATGTCCCACTAACAGGGCACATAATATTTTTATGTATGATTTAAAACCAGAGGAGGAAAGTAATGTCTGATATTCAACAACATAAGGTCATGGGCCAAGAGATTAAGATTCACATCGCCTATCAGAATGTGTATATTTTGATTAAGGTTATCCACAATTCAATTCTCCAGGTGAGCAATTAACGATTGGAAGACTAATTAAAATATTCCAAAATACTAGTAGGTGTGTTAGTTTAAGATTTTTTTCATTAAGAATAATTTTTCCTGAAATTTCCGTCGCGTTAACCGATTATCTATTTATATCACCGCAAATTGCATTCAAAAGTTTGATTTCTTGAATACTAGCCATTTTTATGTGCATAGTTAGTCTTGCTTGTATGACCTGCATATGGCATTAGTAAGTTGGGTACTTGGGATCATCAGCTGCAGGTTTTACATCATGTTTTGCTTTATATTTACCATTTGCATCAACATAATTTGTACATCTTCTGGACTCATGAGCACATTCGCGTTGTGGAACGCGCCACAATTCGCCCTTGTTACGTGGTTTTTGCAAGCGGCGCTTTTATAGTATAATTTATTGCATTTAAAGCATCATAAAACTGTTATGTTCTCAGTACAATGCAAAGTTCCCATTCAGTGTAGTTTTTCTGTTGTACATAAGCTTATTAAATGATTGGGAGGACATTGCATGAAGATTATGGAACCTTTTGTTTTTGTTTTTCTAATATGTCACCTTAATTGTGTCATTTTCATCTGTATGCTTATTTATTCTGCATTCTTATCGATTTTTTCCGCCGATAGCTCTCTGCAAAAACCCATAACCTTTATCCTTGGGTTTCTAAGATTTATTTCCTCTATTTGGAAGTTTTAAAAATTCTTGTTGTGCTTTTTCTTTTAAGCTTTTGTATCTCTGCCTTGAGACATTTCCAGATGCCGTCGTTCTTATTTTATTAATACCTATGTTTAGATCCGTTGGAATTATAGTTCTTGTTGTGTGTTTTTTTGGCTTTTGATTTATTTTAGGTTTTATGATTAAGCTCGGAATGTCAGGTTCGTGCTTTTGGTTAAGTATGTGTTTCCATTCCAACCAAACTGGCTATGTTTCTAATTTTTGAGTGAGTGTTAATCTCTTTTTTAAAAGCTAGATAATTTGGTCTCTACTTTCAATTAGCTAGAGTTTATTTATTATTATGTCATGCAGAATCTCATAAAGAGTCATGATTTAAACATCGTTGACAGAATTTAATTTTCCTTTCTTTCTTCAGCTGCACTACCGTGACTTTCGAAGAGGCGAGGGCTCCACATCGTTGCATAACTATGCCTAGCAACCATCGCATTTAAACGATTCTTATCTGTCATACATATAGCAACCATGGCTGGTAGTGTATACGTTCTGATCTAAAGCTGGCCATACACCATGCAGTTTACCGGAAGGCGGGCCTTTCGATTTGCAAACCGGAAGGCAAACTGTATCGTAGTGGTCATATTGGCCGGAAGGCCGGGCCTGGACTCTCGGCCTCCCAAAAACCAGTCAGGGCTTGATTATTTACCTTCCGGCTAGGTTTTTTGCTTGCAAGTCGGAACGTGTATTGTGACGATATGGGTACAGGCCGAGAGTTATCAGTTTCCAGTCGTAATTCGTTTATTAGGTGCATATGCGAATTCACTTGTCGATTTATTAACCTCTGTTTTACCCATTTCGAACGTTTGCGCTTTATTTTTTGCTATTTTTTGGACAATTAAGCAACGCCTATTAACGAGCCTATTAACATAAGATAATTTTCCGAGATCTTGTCTACAACTTTTCACTTTGCACCACACTAAAAACTGAACAAAATCCCTCCGAATAAAACGTAGCGTATATGCCTTAGCCGCGAATACAGGCTTGCTTTCGGGCTTCGAATCAAAAGTCCTACCTTCCGGTAAACTGCATCGTGTATGGGGGCCTTTAGTCTTCAAAACAAAGTTGAAAAATGTTGTATTCATTGTAATAAATCGGTGAAAAATAGTGTTCAGTGCAAGGCATTGTTCGGCTCGCTCTTCCATCCCGCATGTTTGAGGCAGGAGGCGGCCTTGAGAATACCCGATTTGCATTCATGAAACTGGGGAGTCAGCCGATTTAACCTCAAAGAAGGCTGACACTCAAGTTTCGTTATTACGAGTGCTGGTAGATGAGCTTCAAAATAAAAAAAACCGAAGGTAATTTTTTAGAATACATGCTTTTGCCGTTTCCTCAATTTTTTTTTTAAATAGTAAAAAACAGTCTTATGTCACGTTTGATTATTAAAATGTCATGTAAATGATTAATACCCACAAAAATTTAAAAGTCTTATTTTTTTTGCAAAACTTGTTTTGATTTTGCTACGTATCTTCAAATATTAGAATCCCAAGTATTGCCCTCCGTTCGCTCCGGGGGCAAAACCAACAAGAATTAACCCAAAGTAACGAAAATTATCCAAATAAATGCATTATATTAGTTAACAGATATACTTATTTTCACATTCACCTGCACAAGTAATAACTTGGTGGCTCTGCACCAATTTAACCTCAAAACCCGAGCTTTGCAGGCTTGTATTGAGATTATCAATTATTCGCGCAACATTTTAACCCTTGCATCAACAGCCAATGAAAGCCAATTACAGATACAATCAGGCTTAAAAGCTAGCCTACATTTAGCGGAAAGCTACAAACTAAGGCAACCATTATTCCATCCTCAATATAAGCCACTCTCAATAGTTACAAATCAGAAGCAAGTAGCCCCGCTTTAAAGCTTGTGTTTGTGTCTCCAATCCAAAGCGGTAACTGTTCCAAAAAGACACCATCATCTGTCATAGCTCTCAACAATCTGAAACAAGCAAGATACACAAAGACTGGGGACGTTAAAGATTGAACATAATAATTCTTGATCAGTTCCTCTTTGTGGGTCTACCTACTGAAAATGCGTGGAAAAACAAAAATGTAAGGAACTTTCTTTAACCACCAACCTGTCAATCTTGTTAGCATATTGCGGATCCTAAAGAACACACACATGATGAAGTTTACTAATTACCAGAGACCTGTACAAAGAAACAACAGCATCTCCATCTACTAGATGTAGACTTGCGTCTAGGGAGACCGGTCTACATTTCATCATCCGAACACTCCAACCCGGTGTCCTGCATGTGGTGTTGTGATTGAATATCTTACTGCTGCTCCCCAATTGGATTTAAGGACAAATACTACCTGTAAATAACTGTTTGTGTGGATCGTTGTAGGAAAAGGTGTAAGTTTGGATTGACGCACTGCGTTAAAAAAAAATCCTGAATTTGGGTATGCCTTGTGTTAGTTCCTGTTCGTTGAGCCTCCGTAACGAGCGAAGCGCCATGCGTGAAGTGAAATAATAGTTTAATGATAAAAGAAACTTTGGGTTAAGAGCCATATTATAGTGGATATACAGCAGCTTGCATGTGTTTCCGCTAATATATTCAATATCTAACCTCAACATTACAGGACGCGGCAAACGCATGCAGGGTTGGAGTGTTCGAAAGATGGAATGTGGAACGGTTTCCCTAGATGCAAGTCTAGATGTAGTCCTTTCTAATGGATTATCATTTATAAAATAATCATAATTTATCGAACTGGTTACACATTACACACGTTCCGTTTGGGTTAGTTTGGGTTAGTTTTAAATTTATTATTTGTGCTAGTTTTTAAGCATTTTTTTTATTATCCTTGAATTGAATTCTTTAGCTTAACGAATTATGGTGTCTTGCATTATAATTACCGACTTTAGAGTGTTTTGTAAGATTTTATTGAATTAAATAAGTAAATGACTCATGGAAGTACTTTCATGGATTTATTTCCATTTTAGTTCGTTTAATCAACTATTCCCTTATTAATGAAGCTTAGAGCTAAAAAAATGTGACATTAATAGTCAAAGGATTGGCAAGATCACAATCATAGAATTGCTAAACTTGGGTGTAACATACTGTCAAAACTTTACTAAAGAGGACTTTGTGAATCTGTTTGCTGAATCCCAAGACTAAGTCGATAGTCGAATTATTAGGAGGAAACTTACTGACTTTCAACACACAAATCTAGTCCTAATTGATTCGTTGTCCATAGTGCATCACCCAGTCGCCGTCGTTAATAAAATAATTGCTGCCCAGAATTCAATGATTGAAAGCTGTTTTAAGAATAGTCCCGCTTGTTTTTTTGTGCCATTGATTTCTGCTTTGCTTATTTCAAAATTTCCATATAGCTGATTGCTTGGTGAATGCTTATAAATTGAACGACGTTACTTCTGCCTCTCCACAAGAGACAGCAAACAATGAGAAATGCATCTTTCCTGCAAACTCCCAACCACCAATGACTGAAATGGATTCTCAGACTGACTCATCTGGACCAGAAAATTTTTTAGATCACACCAAAAGAAAAGCAGTAATGACTCGCTAACAGATAAAAATGTTGGATATTCAATCTCAGTCAATCAGAAATAAAACCAATGAACTCTCTTTATTCTTGTGTGATCTTAATTCTCCAAATATAATAGCACTAACAGAGCATTGGCTGGGAGAGGATGAGTTAATCAGTGTTTGCGAAGTTGGGTCACAGTCAATACATGGTGGTTGCATGATCCTCGTAAAGGAAACCTTCTTGGAACAAAACTCCTTCGAATTAGTTAATAAGTTCAATTACCTTTTAAAAGAGTCTGCATTTGAATTTGTTATGATTTTCTCCAAGTTCATAAATACCTATGTCTTGTGTATCTACCGTTCACCTTCATCGGATTGTAACATTTTTCTTATGAGCCTTGATGCCGTCCTGTCTGAGATTCCTAATTCTGCATTTATTATTCTCACAGGATATTTTAATCTAAACTTTTGAGATAGGAGTTCCATCTTTACTATGCGCTTGTGCCACTTACTTCGGTCATATAATTTATGCATGCATGTAAGCGCTCCAATACGCATTACATAATCTTCCGCCAGCACTATTGATTACATCTGTTCTAATTCTTGCGAGGAGGCTGTTGAATGTTCGATCGAAAACGCTGCTTTAGCTGACCATGAGGCCGTTTTTTTTGTAGGTTTTTGGGTGTCGTGCAGGAAGAAACCCTAAATTTGGTCGAATATTTAGCCAAACCAATTACAATCGATTTCATATGATTTGAATAATTTCTACTAAATATTCCGAATTCCTTTTTCTTCTTACCAACCGAACTCACCGAAGTTAAGCAATCACTGCTATCAATTAAAAACAAGAATAGTGCCTTTCTGCCAAAATTTTCCTCAATATGCCTGATGAGCATATAAACAAATAGTGCACTGTATAAAATTCGGCCTTTCCTGTTGGTCGATCCGCATGGCCCTCCGCTCGCTTCGCTCGTTGCGGAGGCTCAAGAAAAGAAAAGCAACCAGGTGCTAACCCAATTTAACCCAAGACATACCCAAAATCAAGAAAAAAACTGTTTAGAAATATAACCAAAAAAAAAAAATTAAGAAAAGCGACGGGGTTTGAACCCAGGCCGTCCAGGTGAAACCCAACGATCTAAACCTCTACACCACGAGAGCTCTTGACAGAAGTTGATTGCATCACGAAGACATACTGTAATACGAGATGGATCGACCAATAGGAGAGATCGATTTTTAAATGGTGCACTATTTGTGTAAAGGATCTTAAAATGCGCCTGATGATGTGCTCTTGGTCCTAGCTCAGGCAATTAATCGGTAGTGGGAATTAGGTGTGTTTTCACCTTGCTTAACTACAGCCAAAGTCATTCCCATTTATAAGGAGGGAAGTTAAGATGATCCATCCAACTTCAGGCCAATCTCTCTCCTATACACTTTATCAAAAGTCATTGAAAAGCTGGTAAACACACGCATTCTTTCCTTTATTTATTCTAAGCAAACATCAATTTGGTTTGGTGGCTTTTGACTGCGTCAGCCCTGATATTCTACTTCAGAAGCTCGAACCTTATGGCTTTGGAGGTCAGCCAGGACAACCTGACTTTCTTCTTTCCTTACGGGTCGACGCCAGCGTGTCATCGTAGGGCCTGCATGCTCTGATTATCAATTCATTGGATGGGGTGTTCCTCAGTGCTCAATTTTTGGTCTTATTTTATTTCTGCTTTACATCAATGATCTTGCAGGGCTTCGGATTAGTGGTCAATTCACCATCTTTGCGGATGATACATTCATTTTGTGGCATGGTCAAGATCCTATATTACTTCATAGAACCATATTGCAGGATCTTGAGAAAGTGAAATTATGGTGCGATTGCAATCAGTTGACTTAAATCTTACAAAGTCAAAACTTGTATCCTTCAAGGTCAATTTAATGCATGTATCAGTGTGTAACTCTTCAATGCTATGTGCATTTGAAAGCAAATTCCTTGGCATTATCATAGATAATAATCTCAGGTTCGATACTCATATCAAGACCCTAGCCAATAAACTGCCTGTTTTGCAATCAGGGTGGCTGTTCAGGAACTTGGGTTCGATGTTGGCAGGATGGTGTATTTTGTTCTCTTTGAATCGCATCTTCGCTATGGAATACCTTTCTGCGGAAATGCAAGCAGTTACCTAATACAAATGTTGCTAATTATTCAAAAAAGTGCTATCCGGTATATTTGTAAGGCTAGACCTCTTGTTTCCTGTCGCCGTCTATTTCTTCGTGAGAACATAATGACTTCCTTGCCTATATATTCATGACACTGCTTGCCTTATCTTTAAAAATCGAGATAGATCCTAGGTACACAAGCAGAAATCAAAATATACTTTGACTTCCCCAACCATCTTCCAGCTTGACAAGGAAGTCTATATTTTACGAGGATATTCATATATTTAATCACCTTCCTCAAAGCGCAATGGGATCTACATGCCTTTCTGAATTTAAAAGAAGGATAAAGAAGATTCTCATTGAAAAGGCTTACTTACTACTCCCTAAATGAGTACTTTGCAGACTCCTAGGTGACATGGGAACATAGTGGGATAATTTTGTGTTGTAAATATTTTTTATCTTACTTGTATTTTTGTATATTTATCAATTTTAGCTTATGCTGACTATCACCATCTATTTTATTCTTTTTTGTTCCTTTATATAATATGTGTAAATTTGATTTCGTGTTTATTTATGTCCTATATTAGGTGTAAGTTTTATATTTACATTAAGTGTGTTTTTTTTTCTCTCTAACTATGTTAAGTATTAGACTTAAGACCGCTTTGTTAATGACATATGTAATGTTTAAACAATAAAGCATATTTGATTGATATTTTTTGATTCTTTTAAAAAAAATCATTAATAACAATTATTGTCTTTAGTTAAATTGATGTCCACCATGTGATACAAAATATTTTTGACATATATTTTTCTTTGTTTCAGTATTAAAAGGAAAGAAACTACAGTTGCCAGCATAAGTTACTTTTTATAGAAGTTTCCACAGTCTGCTTCGAGTTTATTTGTGTGTGTGCGAATTATATTTTTTTAAGTACAATCTAATTTTTGAATATTGTAATTTTGTTGGGTTTTGTAGCCAGTTGATATTTTGACAACTGCTTGAAATACCGACTTTGTGGCGGTTTTATATGACAAATTAATTGACCAACACCATGTTTTGTTTTTTGTCTGATGATGGAGAGGCCAAATCCTATAATAAAAGTAATTAAAGCATAAGCAGACCTGATAAAAAGATTTTACCAATGAACAAACGATATTTTATTATGTCAGTGAAAACTCGATATATGCTTGCTATGGACAGTCTATAGTTTTCTTTATTTTTTTTTGTGGAATTTGGGCCTAGATGGCATAGAGAGGCGTGTTGGTTTTTTAATTTGTGATTACATTGGTCAAAAGAGTCTTCGAGGAATAAATAAAATAAATTATGTACAATTATAATAATATTTTTTAAGTAACTTTTTTACTCCTTCAGCAATTATTTTATAGAAAGTGTAAGCCAAAAATGAAAATTAAAAATCTTTTTCCTGTGATTAGTACATCGTAGTGCTTAAAATAAACTTATCAGCAACCGCGGAATTGTGCTTATGTTCGTTGATTGAAATCCATCTAGGCTAAGCAACAACTGATATGAATTTTGCACTGACTTTAATTCTCCGGAGTTATTTAGAATTATTTATGAATTTTGATAATTTTGCTAGTGTTGATTAGTAAATTATTTTGTGCTACTTATACGGGAAAGTTGGACTACCTGGATCTTGGTATTATAACATGTACTAGCAAATTTTAAAAAGTTCTTAAATAAATTATGTAAAAACTATATCAAAATAAAGTTTGAGCATTGTGAGATCTGTTGTAGCATTAGTTTTTAAAGCTACTAAATGGGTCAACAAATATTTGAATTCATTAAAGAGCATTGCAATTATTTGCTAGTTTATATTTTCATTTCAATTATTTGTCTTTTTTTTTGTAAATAAAGTAATTTTTCAATTTGGAATATGTTTTGTAATAAAAAAAAAACAATGAGAAACTAGATTGGATATAAGATATTTTAAACAGACATCAGTAAAATACACTGCGTCCATTTATTATGGAATAGCTAAAAAAGTACTTAAAATTTAAACGCTTGTATTTTCATCAAATTTTGATCAATCTGTTCCATTTTTTGATTATTAGGTAGATTTACTCTTGAACTA
>MU181982.1:69611-84759 GCA_016904865.1 Pissodes strobi
AGTTTTTGTCTTTAGTACGTTCAAAAGATGTACTTGTGTTTATTGGGCGTCCTATCGCCGCGTAAGATATATATTTATACATCAAAAACCTTTGATCCAATTTCGCCGATAGCGTTTGGCGACGCGCGACGTAGCGAATCCGGATCAATCTGGTTCGTGGCCACCGATGGCTCTGCTACGAGGGACAGAGCAGTGTGCAAACTGCCTGAGATTGTGTACTTTCGCGTTATAATAACCGCGGAAAGCGCATCAGCGAATACTTTTTGAATCTCTCCCCACAGGGTGCTCGCTGCTGCAGCTGTGCTGCAGGTAAAATAGAGTACAAACTTATTTTTTACCGTGCTGCAGCTTTTGCGTTTGATGCAAAAACATCAAACGATTTTTGCTGAGTGGATCTACTCGATATTATTTGTACTCTGCCTACATCAGCAAATTTTCGATCTTGGAATCTGCGCATTTGGCAGCTTTTCGTTGTTGTTCTAATATTTCACCTCACACATAGTATGAAATCAGTACACGAAGGGTAAAAATGATTAGATTACTAATTTGTCAGCGGGTCTGAAACACTGCGTTGAACAGGTCGAGGCTTATATATGTTATATATGTTCTACCATTCCTGTCGGCGAATTTGCATAAAACAAAAATATTTATTTTATTTATGAAAACTTTACAAGTTGTACAAGGTTTCCTCAAGTAGAAGATAGTTTAAACATTGTAATATGTGATATTTTGAACTGATCAAATACCAGCTAAAAAGGTTACATTTTTAAAGGAACAAATATACATTTTTTATACATTTTTTATGCAGTTCTGCAAACAGTCTTTAAAAAACAACTTAGTAACTATGTATTTTTGTTTTAGTTTATATATACTTCGAGAGATATTATATATTTATAATCAATAGCCATAGTCCGTATTTTTTACAGCATCGCATACTACGTATGAGTAGGTATTTATTATAATATTTATTATGTTCCTTTCTGTGATAGGTACGACTGTCATGTAATCAATTACTAAAATAGTTATTTTTGCTCGGCTAACGCCTCGTCCGGAAACAGCAATGATTCGTCCTGAAAAACTTCATTTAGGTACGTGTGACAAACACTATTTTTTGTTATACGCTCCCAAAATTTAATTTTTATTTATACGCTTTTTGCAATTCTTCAGAACGCCTAAATTTGCAAATTTACCATAATTTTTGAAATTATAATGTACGACAAAGTTAACTTAGAATTTGATATCGTAGCAACTATTTGACAATTTTGTCATGTCATTCGAAATTTGACATTTAGACATATTCAGGAATTTTGGAATAGTCATGTGTATCGTGGAATAGTCCATGATACAATACGTATTGTATCATGGGAATAGTCCGTAAAAGTTGCCATGACGACTTTTAGGGACTAGGCCTAAAAAGAAGCATTTTGGGAGCGTATGATAAAAAGATTTTTTTTTTGAAGTCAAAAAGTAGTTTATATATGAATTTTTTGGCCATTGTTAGAGCCTATACTGCCTAGCCGCGACACCATCTTATATCATCAGGTGTTCTAGCACAGAATAACTTGGCTATTCTGTGGTTCTAGTTCAGAGAGTGTTGAATGGGTGATGGCAGGGTTGCCAGACCGTTTGGCTCGATTTCCCCAGTCGAATTTTAAAAATCCCTCAAATTTAGGACTTTTTGAAAAAAATCCCCCAAAAAATTATTTTGTTGTTTTCGTAGATTAAGATATGTTATTCCTGGATTTTAATAATTTTTTGTGGCTAAAATATTTTCCCATATATCAAAAATACCACCAAAATAAGCTCTGTAACAAATAAAGCCTCAAGAACTAGAAAATATTTATTGCAAATAAAAGCTGCTTTGTCCAGGAATTTTTCAATTGAAAGAGAGAACTATTAACAAACAGAAAAAAAAACAAGATTAGGTGTGTGCTTAAGACCGTACGACGGAAGTGGAAATTCCAATAAAGCGATATTATAAAAGCTAAATAAAAATAAGAAAAAAAGTTTCTTGAAAGAAGGCTTCGGGTATCAAACCTAAAGTGACCATAATTCTAAGATCTCAATGCAGGACTTTACATAATTGTGAAAATAAGTGGCAACATTTTTTGGAGTGGTGTTGTGTTTTAGCACCTTCGCCATTTTATCAAAAAAATAATCACGGGTTAAGTGACTACGTCTATCTCAGGCCGTCCGATCGGATCTAATTCATCCGATAGAAGCTTCATCCGCTTGAAAATATCCACATAAACGATGACGCCTGATATTCTTAGCGGATGGAAGCCTCCGATTCGATCCGGTATTTCATTCGGGTTAGACTGACTAATCCGGATCGAAGTGATTTGTCGGCATCGGCAATCTCTAACCACACTTTTATAATGTTTGTCTTTGGTTTGCTAAATTATAAATTATTATTTTTAAAAAAATTAATAATGAGCTCAGATTCTTCAGAAACATCCAAAATTGACCCCCCCCCCCTTATGAGTTTTTGCCCGAAATTCTTTAAAAAAGAAAATTATTTCGCTTTGTCTAACTATGTCGGTCTGTGCTTATTTGCATACGATAGAATTGGATATATAGATCCGATAATTCATTTCGTGACAAAAACGGAGATTGACTAGATGCGATTGAATTGATCGGATACGGATTTTTGGCGATAAACGTAGTCACTGACAGGCGAATTTTGGACTGAGTTGGGTTTTTGTCCCACTATCTAGGAATGGGCAAAATTAGTAATAGGATGATATTTAAGATTCTTACTTTTCCAGTAATATCGTAGAGAATAAACAATTAGCTAATTTTGTAGTCATTTTGTGCATACCGCATACCACAAAAGAGAATTGTAGGACATTTTGCAGGACACTTGCTTTCTCTGGACAGAGTCTATGAATGCTTGACTGTCCTGCTCAATGCAGGACGTCTGGTCACTTTACAAACCCGATACCTCTCGCACCATTATCCACCACCTCACTCGAAGGTTTTTGTCGAAAACGAGTATAAATATGCGGACCGGTATAACATAAAGGCGTTTTCACTTCAAAAATATAATATTTCTTGAACTGATTAGTATATTTAACCTAAGATTATTCCCCTAAAGTTAAGTAACGATAATTTCTTTAAAAGTATATAAGTATCATATACTTAAATATGATAAGTATATAATAACCACTTGGCGGATTAAATATTTTTATGCCGCAACCATAGATGGCGTCAGCGCAGCTCGGACATAAAGATTAGTAAAATAAGCTAGAATAATTGGATTTTTGTGTTTTTATCTGATCTTGCAGTGGCGGCTCGTGGTAATTTATTGCTGTGTGCTGCATTGTAAAGTGTAATTTAAAATTTATCGAATTATTTTCACATTTACATATGTATCGAAGATAAATAAAAAATACTAACATTGATTGTACCGAGAGCTTTTTTTTATTTTAATTTTGGTTATTTATTAATAAAGCAACTGCTTAAAATTCTAAACCGGGCACATGAAAGAAGAGAACATACTGAACATAGTCTTTTAAGGTGGTTAGATACATTTTAAATAAAAAAAAAATTAAATCCATACGTCTATTTTTTTCATTTACAATTTTTTCTGTGAGTTTTGTATTAAAACGGAAAATGAATCAGCTCTTTTTCAACCGATAACATTGTCAAAGCGTTAAATCTCTCTTTTCGCAAAAAACGTTTAATTCTCTTCAAAGTCGAAAAACAACGTACTCCTTCTGCAGTGGATATGGGTCTTATAGTCATAAATAAAACTAAGGTTATTATATGTATATAATATCTTAACAAATATATATAAATAATATTAGGAAAACTAATTGCGACAAATGCTTAAATTAAGTAAACTACCGCAAACGGCCTGGCTACTAAATTCAACATAAATAACTGCGTTTAAAATCAAACGCGGCAACAAATCTAGCCGTGTGCTTGAGATGGGGCAGCACCACCGGCTATTGAAATCACCGTTGAAAACACGCGAGCGGGATCAGCGGAGACGCGACGACCAAAAGGCTCGTTGTGCTAAAATTCATATCGCACACCGATCCGAATTATACAGCATAAGGCGTTCGGTCTGGATTGACGGTGTAGTGGGTATGTTTATCTCGAAGATATTAGCGGCGCGGCAATATTTTACTTTCCGTCCAGATAAATAATAATTTTTAAAGGAAAATGGCAAGTATTTATGTACTAAAATATTATTTTAATTTTTCTGTGATTTTGCTGTGTGCTGCAGCTCCTCAGCACATATATACGAGCCGCCACTGTGATCTTGTGATTTAAGAGATTTAAGTCCAGTCGCGTCAAACTTAAAATCCCCTGTTATTCCCTAGGTAAATATT
This sequence comes from Pissodes strobi, assembly GCA_016904865.1. Lineage (NCBI taxonomy): Eukaryota > Metazoa > Arthropoda > Insecta > Coleoptera > Curculionidae > Pissodes > Pissodes strobi. The sequence goes on from MU181982.1 coordinate 73,952, forward strand.
GTTTCCCCAGTAGAAATACCCAGAATAAAATATCCCCGAAAAATACCCCAAAGAAAAAAAATCCCCTAATTTTTGGGGAAAATCCCCTAATCTGGCAACCCTGGGTGATGGCAATACGAGAATTACAGGCAGAATAATAACTAGGTGGTAATGACAGAGAGAAAAAACCATGTTTTCTCTCTGGTAATGACAAGGACAAGGATATAAAATCCCATTCCCCCATATTTATGTGCAATGCAATTAGAATAAAAAGAATCACCTAAAATTGATTTTTTCTACTACCGTGCGTAAAATACTCACTTTACGCACTCTCCAAGATTCGTAAAATAGGCCTTTTTAATGTGCAGTGCGTAAAGTAAGGTATTTACGCAAAATAATTTATTTTACGCACTAGTGCGTAAAATAATATAACATTATTTTTATTTTTTCATATATTTTTCGATAGTAGAAAAAAATTTGTATGCTACTCATGTGTAAAGTACCCTTTTTTTATTCATGGGATTGTCGCATTCGCCTACGGCTCATGCGACAATATTCCCATTCATAAAAAAAGATTCACTTTACACACTTGTTGCATAAATAACTATTATTGGTAAAAGGGTTCATTGATAATAAAATTAATAAATACAGTAAATAATAATATTCATGAATAAATATATTTTCTTTATAGAAATACCTACTAAATAATTACTTTCTAGAAATACATTTAAAATAAACGGTATATTATCAAACATTTCACCTTATAAAACAAAGATTAGGTAACAACCATATATGTATAAAAGAATACGTATATGGTGACAACGTTATTACGAATATGACGCTATCTATGAAAAGAACATACCTATTTGCTTTCGAGAAAATGGGCTTTTAAATCCATATTAGACGAACTCTGTAGCCCTAGAATAAGTATATATCTACTCTTACTTACTAGTTTGGCACTTGAGGTAAAGATGTCGCCAAAATGCCTATATTTGGTTGGCAACTAGATTCTTGTATTTTGTATTTATTAAAAATTAAAACGTTGGTTGTTGTTTGAGTAAAGGAGTAAGCTGTGGTATTAGTATTTATTCAAACAATAATTAAAATAATAAAGCTAGGGTGTTCCGTGGCGCATTTAATTTTCTTAAATTTTCAATGTATTCCTTCTGCATCACCTTTGATGTTTGATGTTATATGAATTAGGGTTTAAGATCCTTTACAGGCGTAGACGACTATATTACAATCGACCTCTCCTATTGGTCGATCCATCTCGTATTAAAATATGTCTTCGTGATGCAATCAATTTGTTGCAAGAGATTTCGTGGTCGAGAGGTTTACATAGTTAGGTTCCACCCATGATACAAAGAATAACAGGTATGATATTGCGCACGCCACTATCAGCTGACTCGCTCCTGTCGACGTCACAATGAGAGTTGCCGCCATTAAAATCCACTGGTTTACACGGGGACTTTCATGATATTTTAAGCTTTGTTTATTTTGCCGTGTATTTTGTGGTGTTTTGTCAGCATTTTATGAGAGTTGTGACATTTAAGTTGAATTTGGAGACTCTCTAGTGTAAAAAAACTTAAAATAAATCAGGTTATTAAAACTATTTTGAACTATTAGTTAGTGTGACTTTGTGTGGACAATAGTAACTTATTTTGTTGTTTTAAAAGCTATATGAGGTATCATAAACAATTAATTATTGAGCAAGTAATTACGACAACATTAATTTGTGACTTTTAGCATTTTTAAGGTTAGTTATAAACTACACATATTAAAAATGCGTTGTGCTGTAGCTGGTTGTCTGAGTGACAATCAGACAAAACGTGCTGACATCTGTAAGATTTCATGCTTCTCCCAAAGACAATATTGTTGAAAAACCGTGGGTTACTGCTTGTTGCCGTAAAGACCATTTTAATACTAAAACCTCGAGAATTTGTTGAAAATATTTCAAGTCAGAAGACCATGAAATAAATTTGCAACATGAATGGTTGCAATACGATTCCAAAAAAGGACCCAGTCTAAAGCGCAATGCAGTACCTTCTCTTCATCTGCCAAAATCAAAAGATTTATCTGTAAACCAGGTAAAAAGACAGGAGAGGCTTTCGAAGAGAGAATCGAAGAAGTTTGTGGAAGATATCATTGCTCAGTGCTAGTGCAACAATGGATTTTGTGGATTACATATATAGAACATTGGATAATAAACAATTATTTGTAACTGTTTTTGTAGATCTGCGAAAGACTTCAGTACTGATATTTTACCCAGTGATTGTGGTGTGCCGCAGGGCTCGGTTCTGGGGCCATTAATCTTTTCACTATATGTATTTAATTTAAGATGTGCAGGACTTATGGCACGGTACTTTACTTTTGCTGATGATACAGCTTTGGTATACACAGGTGGGGAAGTTAATGCATTAAATAGGCTTCTAAATGATGACCTAAAGTTGTATCTGAACTGGTTTTACAATAAATTAAAAATCAATACTGACAAAACAAATTTCTAATATTAACATTGTTGTTGTGATATACGTAAATATAACACTAAGTAGGTCCCAAAATAACATTTACAAAATAATGACTAATACAAATATAGGCCTAAATAACCCGTATGTGCAAGCATGTAAATCATACAGTAGAGTACTGGAAAATATTAGAAATCTTATTAATTATTTTCTTTATAAATTGATAAATGTTTACATTGATAGTAAGGAGTTTTTAAAAAGAATCCTTTTTAGAGTTGGTCAGGCAAATACGAGATGTACAGATTTGCTATTTATGTATGCACCTAGAACTAATCTTTATAAAGATTCTCCATTGATAAGGTTGTGTAATAATTTTAATAGGTATTGTAGTATTGTATTTCAGTTGAATTGTTTAAAAAACAAATAAAAGGAGAAATAGATATAAGGATATGTTCCTAGTTTGTAGGTTTAGTTTTTAGTTTGATTGTATCTATTATTGACTTTGTAAAACTTGTTGATACAAGAATAAATAAATAAATAAATTATAATGTTTTTATAAAACTATTTAAGTGGTATCTAAATATTAGTTAGAATCTCTCCGACACAAAAGTTGTAATTAGTATGTTCGAGGCTAGAGCTTAAAGCACTGATTAGGGATTTATATATTTATTGTATTGTAATATTGAGTTGTATTAAATAAATGTTATAAAAAAATAAATAAAAAGTTTGTCTAAAAAGCCATGTTTTATTTTTTTGTCATTTTTAAATAAATACAATTCCGATATGAGAAGATAAATAAGTAGATCTTTCCATCTGTGAAACAAAACCAATCCACTATACCTTCCCTTATAATATCAACTATATACCTATTATAATACCTAATATTTCTTTATGTTCCCTGCTATATCATCTATAATAAAGTGTATATAGTAGCAACTCTGCTGAAATGTCAATTAACAAGATTTTAAATTATTCTCTAAATTTCTTTTGATAAAATCTTCGTTGCTAAAGATTTGTTTGTTTCTTATTTATAAAATGTCTATGCATGCTATCTCTTATATGTGCATTCCATATATTGAACATTATTTCTCAATTTTGATGTATATTGATTATTTATTTAGTTTAACAAATCAAAATAATAAAATACCTTTCGGTAACCTAAATAAACCCAAAACAGTGATATATTAATAGCGTTTTTATTCAAATATCTAATAATGGTCAATTAAATATAATCGATATAACAGTTCTTACGGCAACTATTTCAAATAACTCTCATTGTGACGTAATGCGCGAACTCGACCGAATTGGGCACTCGGGAATATCATACCTGTTATTCTTTGTATCATGGGTTCCACCTGGACGGCATGGGTTCAAACCCCCCTCCCCCCTTGCTTTTTTATTACTTTTTTAAGATTATGTTTCTAAACAGTTTTTTCTTGATTTTGGGTATGTCTTGGGTTAGGTTCCTTCTCTTGAGCCCCCGTACCGAGCCAAGCGAGCGGAGGGCCATGCGGATCGACCAATAGGAGAGGCCAAATTTGATATTGTCGTCTACGTCTGTAAAGGATCTTAAAATGCTATTAATTGCTATGTGAAAGCAGAGTGTTGGTTTGTTATACTCTGGTGAAAGTACGTACAAGCATTTTATAATAAAAGAGTCTTTTATTATAAAATGGTACAACTTACCATACAAAGTTTCGGATAGGAATTAATTTTTGCACACGAAGATATATTGGAGGATAGTGATAGTGGAGTGGGAGGAGACAAAATTAAAATTCTCTCATACAAGTAGGCACGTCCGCACGTCAGTATACCTACCTACCTAGTGGTAAATTTGTAATTTATATTTCATTTCAAATTGCTTTTGCTCATTCGATATTATTAAGATTATAATATAAAATAGACACTTATCTAGGTATGTCATTCAGTCAATAGAGATATGGGGCATATCTACAGAAGGGGGTTAATTAAGCCGTATGCAGTGTGGATACCTACCTACACTACAATATTATGCGGGGGAGTCGCAAATCGAATAACATAGGTGCCTACATATGCAGACGATAAAATTAACCAGATGTAGGTAAAAACCAAACTGAACGTATAAAAAGCAGCTGTTTTTTAGCATCAGCTGAACCCTGTCTAGCATTTGCCTGCATCCTGTATGTTACTGGGTGCTTAAAGTTTTAATATATGCCAAAAGACCAGCTGTAACGACACCATGTCGTATTAAATTATTGTACGCTATTTTTAATAATTGGGAAGTTTCAGGGAAAACATGTGTTGGAAATATTGGAATCAGCCAGTTTTCTTACCTTTCATCATTCACCTGTAAACTCACCTCACTGTACATACAAACTTATTGTATAAGTATCTAATTTTTAATCGATGATTGCATACCTATCGACCTTATACCTACGTATCTAATAACCACGTAAAAGGGCGATGAAAATAGGAAAAATAATTATAAAATGTATGAAGTGCTTAAGCCGCATCCCAGAGCCTGCCCGTTGAAGAAAATAGATAAAGACAAAGGACAGGAGTTGAGTGAAAATAGCTTCAAGCAACTAATATAGTTTTAACAACAGAGCTAAAAATAAACGTAACTTAATCAAAATCAATCCCTTAGTGAACTTTAATAACAGCAAAAAGCAAAAAAAAAGAAACGGATTATCCCATTCCCTGTCTTAGGAAAAATAACGCAACATCATGAAATAAATTTATATTCTTTTCTCTCATTAACCGTCGACGCATCGAGCGAGATAAAGACAACAACAGGGCGCTGATCGTACATATTACATTTTTATAGAGCGGAACGATTTTCTATCTACAGGAAACCGGTAGCGAGGACTCTCCAACGAGCTAAGCTAGGCCCTACTGCTATGAAATGGCCCATCTAACTACCGGTTTTGTTGTTCTTTGTGTTCGCCAGGGAATTCCCCATGATTTCTCGAAAAGTACCTCGGCAAATCTGCAAAATCATATACAAACATCGTCAATTGATTCCCTCAGATTAATTCCAAGCATTTTTTTTGTGAAAAACACATTTTAGTGTCCGCAAATATGAAAAAACTCCAACGGCACGTAGACCGGTGTCGAACAGCGAAAGCTAGATTGAAGTCACGTCGTTGCTTGATGCGCCCCGATCGTTACAGCTGATTCTGACACACGGCTGTTGCCAGGCCATCAGTTCCCGAGGAGAATCCCCGATTCCTATTGGTCGGTGGAAAGGTAGTGAACAGTGGGCCAGAATACCAAATCAATAGGCCGAAGGTGTATTATGCTTATTTAACTTGAAAAAAAAGTGTTTGGATTTTACAGGAAGAATCTTAAAATATAGGTAAATTCTGTTTCGTAGGGCATAGGTAAAGTTTGCAGGTAGGTAACATGGTTCTGGAACTGTCTTAATGATTTGCATTATGAAAAAATTAAAGATACTGGTAAGTAGAAATGATTTTTTGTTTGTACATTAATGAAACGCAAATTGGAAAATGATGCTATAAGGTCAGAATATTGATCGAGCGCATTCATTATTCGCCTTTGCATAACTCGTTTTTATTCTAGTGCCGAATTGTCGATTTTTGAATTAGACTATAAACTCATTTAACACTTAGGAAATTTAACATTTAACGTAAGACCTAAATGACCTAATATTAGTAATTAGTATCATTTCAACTTAAAGGGCAATACTAAGTTTTAACAAAGTTAAACCGATTTAACATTATAATGCTCATGTGCCCTACTTAAGAAATATTAGCCACCTACTCGGTACAAAACATATGTAATAATATCCTAGTGTCCTAATGGATATCCTTAATGTCCATTGTAATTAAACATTTTTCGCACATTTTAATGGTGCCCGTTTTAGTAAGTTTTGGTTAGTTTTAGAAGACTATGATTTGTTTGGATTAGCCTCGTTTAGTTTGGATTAGCTATAGTTAGTTTGAATTGGCTATGGTAAGTTTCGATTAGCTTTGTCAAATTGTAGGCTAGACTTGATTTTGTATAATATATTATATTAATGCTTAGACAGCCTTTTCATTAGTTTGGATTAGTTTTAGTTAGGTTGAGTTAGGTTTGGCTAGTTTTAGTTAAATGTGGGTAGTTTGAGTTTCACCTGAGGAGTCAGAAAGCATTGGATAGTTTTAATTGACTTTGGAAACTTTGGGTTAGCTTCGATGGTTAGTTTGTGTTAGCTTTTGTTAGTTCGAGTTTGCTATGGTAAGTTTGGATTAGCTGAAGCCATTTTGTGTTAGCTTCACTTAGTTCTGGTTTGTTTATATGCAAATGCATGCGCACAAATGGACAATTCAACACTCATTTGAATTTAGTTAGGAAAAATTGTGCTAAACACGCATGAAATTTTCACTTAAAAAAGCAGAAAACAACATAAATATCATCTGCGTAAAAATAATTAACATGACATAAAGATTTCTGTTTGGGTTAGTTGGATGACGTTTATTTAGCTTTAGATAATTTGTTTAAGTTTGCTATTCTGGGCTAGTATGCTTCACATTTGGTTAGCTTTGGCTAGGGTTTATTTAACTTTAGGTAATTATTGCTTATACGGTTTTTTGCTATTTTTGGATTATATGGAGAAAAAATGATGAAGGCACATTTTAGAGTCCTTAGGGATTGCAAATATACTGATGGAGAAGAGAAATTGCGCTTTTTTTGTAAGAAACAATAAAAAAATAATACCATACATACTTACCACATATTATTCTGGATGGGGTTACCTTTAGTTACTTTCGGTTTGTTTCGTCTCGTTTAAGCCACTACGCACTTTCTTCATGCAAGCCTAGGCGAAACAAGTTCAGTTAGCTTGGGTTAGCTTTGGTTAGTTTGGGTTTGCTTTGGTTAGTTTGGGTTTGCTTTGGTTAGTTTGGGTTAGCTTTGGTTAGTTTAGGTTAGCTTTGGTTAGTTTCGTCTCATTTAAGCCACTAAGCACTTGCGTTTTGCGTTTTTTGACGCCGCCCAGCATCCCTATTCACTCCAAGATTTCGTAAGTTTGTTTAGTTGAAACAAAAATAAGAAAGCACGATTTCTGTTCTCCGCCAGTATATTTGCAATCACTAAGGACACTAGAATGTGACTATATAAAAATGTTCCTATATAATTCAAAAATAGCAGAAAACCGTATATGCAATTGGTACCTATAGCTCTAGTATGCTTGAATAGCTGGGTTTAATTTCGGTGAGCTTTGATGTTAAGATAGTTTGGGCTAGTACTCTGAATTAGTGTTCTCTCGCTTTTGCAGTTTCAGGTTTTGAATATTATTGGGTACCATGCGATATTCTCGAATATTTATTACCGATATCGTAAAAACTACTGTATTGCATATTCTATCATTTCTTCTTATCTAATTTACTAATGATACGTATACTATTTCGGACCCTTAAAATGGAAATATAAGCAGAAAATACCACATATTTTAATTAAAATCCATGACTTGTGAAAACATTAGCTTTTGTTTGTAATTTCACTAACTTCACTGACAAAATCAATTTAAATATCCGTTTCTTCTTTGCGACACCAAAAACCGATTTTGTCCGCTGCGCCGCGCACTTTCGTCCCTCCTCGCTTTGACGGGGGCCTGCCGGTCGATCAGCTGATATTCAAGCGAGTTCTTTGTTAGCCGTCATTTGTGCAACATCACAGCTCCGATCAGCTCCGACAAAGCCACGGAAAAAATGCCGAGGGGGCTATGAAAAGTCGAGAAGAAATCTCCATGAAAAACCTAACCGCACACTTTGACAACCGGGGTTGAGAGTCACCGAACGCCAAAAAAAACTCGTCATGTTTCGGAGCAGTTTCCAGGAAGAACGGGTCGCCAAAGACTCCAAACTGCAGGCGGTTTTCAGTAAACTCTCCGGGGTCCTGCCCCGGGCCGAGGACTTTCAAGGGAACACCATCCCGAAAATTATGTCCTCCGATATCATCGAGTCCGTGCTGGCTGATACCCCCGTACCTGTTCCGACAAGTAAGTTTCTTTTACATTTAGAGAATAAATCACCTTTCTGTTTCTCTATATTCTTAATTATTTCTTACAAATCAGCCTCATTTCTTATTTTTTAATTTATATAAATAATAATGGTTGAGTTTATATACCTACTTATATTTTTTTTGAAAAAAGTGCAGATTAATAATTATTAAATCATCTTGCTGAATTAAACTAATTTATTCTAAAATTCTGCCCTCAAATCGTATGAATCTGTTAGGTATATATATGATGTATGAATGTATACTGTATATACAAGGTGTCCAATTTAGGTGATGCGGATATTTCTATGGCCATACTTAATTATTTTTAAATCCAAACTACCTATTCCAGACCTGGAATTTGAATTGTATTTCTGCAAAGCACTTGCTCTACCAAACAACAAGGCGATTGCTGAAAAAAAATACCTTCACATTTTTATGTAGGTACAGGGTATTCCATTTTCGGTACTTTTGCGGGGAACATCCCGCGGTTTTCGCGACAGTGTGCATTTTTTTTTGTGAAAACGGAGATGGTGCCAGCAATTTTCATAGTCCGTTTGGTTTTTGAGATACAGGGTAGTTAAAAAGTATCACTTTCGATGCACCCCCCGTACCTCAGTTAGGATATTTAAACCTATCGATGAAGTTAAAACTTATCCTTATAAAAAGAATCCGTTGTAGCCAGTGGCGCAGCTGTTTTTTTAACGCCTTCCGTTTTTTAGTTATGCAGCGAACATGTGCTTTTTTTTAAATGTATATATATTTTTTTATGAAAAATGTATATATATTTTTTTATATTTAGTAGGCATAATGTGGGCTTTTCAAAAATTATTATTTTCAAAAACAACCTCGGAATCTCAGATTTTAAAAAATTTTCTTTTGTGTCTAATTGGTAGGTAGTATGGCTAAAATGTATTAAACACAAAATCCATGCACCTAGTAATTATTATACTAGACCAACTTAATTCAGAAGATCTTTTTAAATTCTCTCTCAACTCTGAATTATTTATTAAGTACAGCATTTTAACTTAATTGTGATAAACTTATTGAATTTTACTCAAAATAAAACAATAATTACTTATCTTACTTAAAGCCGAGCTTAAAACTTAAGTTAGGAAAAACAAGAAAGTAACAGAATTTTGAAAAAGCAATTTTGGCACATTTTCGTTATTCTTCTCATAGCGTTCAAAAGAATCATAGGCCTTCTTTACAAATTTTGGAAAGTTAAATCGATTGTCGCATGAAATTCCATAAGAAAAATCCAAAATTGAAAGATCCGGATATCGAGGGGGCCATCTTACAGGAAATCCCTTTTTGGGGAAAGTCGAGGGGACAGTTATCGTCTAAAATTGCCCTGAAAAGCGCAGAGTTGTGGAGTGGATTGGGGCATCGTCTTGATGCACGACATTATAAAGTGTCAATGGAACATTTTCCATCAGTTCTGGAATAACTTCCGCAAGAAATTCTCGGTATCGACGCTCTGTGAGACCTTTAAAAATTCTGTAGACTATCCGTCTTCCAAAAATGAAACGAGATCTCAATCCCAAAGGGCCCTTGTTGTGTCCTCTCAAAAATAAAATTTCTGCGGACCAATTGTATCAAAGTATATGTAAACTAGTAAGTTCACTCAGCGGTAAATCCTTTGATGTAATTGTGCCACATTCTTTTATATCAAGTGACAACTGGAGATGACCGATGCGCTGCGTAAGTGTCCGATTGATTCGCGTGGCTTTCTCTAGTCAGAGATGTATTCAGGAGATTGTATGGACTCGTACCGAAAGACCTACTGAATGCCGGCCGGTGAAAAATCAAGTGAAACTGAGCAAAGTTGTAAAAATATTTTCATAGAAGGAAATTGAAAAAAAATTTGCTATACGGGGTGTCATTTTTAGGTGATACCACTGTTGCTATCTCAGAATCTAACAAGAATTTAACAACACTGCAAATCGATCTTGAAAAGGCATCAATAATGGCAACTTTCTAATTTAATCAACTTTGTAGCTTTGACCGTTTCAAAGATAGCAATAATAGTGGATTTCCTAAAATATATTTAAAAATATATAATAATATAATAGTTCGGAATCTCATTTTTACTACACTTCTTTGGTTTCATGAAAGTGATCGTTGTGACATGGTTTATGTTTTCGTCTCGCGTTACGGCTTTTTTGTATCGTTGATTGAACGACTAACCAAAACTAACCAAATCTATCAAAATTGGTTATACCGTATCGGCACCGGCACCGGTTCAAATGACTACAATAAGCTGAGACTAAGTGAAACTAACCAAAACTTGATTCGACGATTAACCAAAGCTAACAAAATCTATTAAAATTGATTATAACGTATCGTAACGGGTTCAAATTACTAAAATAAGTTGATACTAAC
>MU181982.1:97793-112799 GCA_016904865.1 Pissodes strobi
TTTTTATCGGTAGTAATATAACAAGCGCCTCGTTAAAGCGTATCGCGCCCATTTTTAATGGTATTAGACAAAATTAGGCATTAGGTCAGCTGGACCTTTTTAATAATAATTTTTCTTCAAACGTCAGTAAATCCGTCATTACTCGACTGTGTAGGCGGCCGTGAAGTTTCGTTTTTCCTCCGCCGGAGCTTTACTTTTCACTTTTCCGCCGGCGGAGGTAAAAGTGTTGTCATAGCAACATAGATACAATACAAACAGACAACAAAATAAGCGTCAACAACTCAAGATTTATTAAACTACAATTTGTATGTTTCACTCAATTTGTGACTGCATTTCTAAAAATCACTAATTTAGGAACAAATTGGTTATTATTTAATTGAACTTACTCAATAACTGCTTATCAATACGGAATTAAAACGCAATCGGAAACGCAATCTTAAAAAAATAATTATTGTTGACAGTGTCCACTGACAGCTTTATGTCACATCATATTCACCGACACCGGTCTAAGCACGGCCACCTACGACCGTGGTCTAAGCCGCCTTGCGAACCCATTTATCTTTAATAATAATTAGATATTATTACTATTAAAAAGAGATGTTTTTGCATTAATTTGTCGACATTTGAAGAAAAAACAGCATATTTTATTTGGAGGAAAAGTTACTTTTCATGGCTTGCTCTCTATTACCAGCCTCACTCAGTTCGGCTGTTAACCCATTAGTGCATAAAGTTTAGCAAGATTAAAAATAATGTTATTTTTATGAATTCTGACATATTTTATTACAACATAAAGGAAATGTATCAAAAATTAATTTTTTCTTACCAAAAACAAAAAATACAGGTCATCCGATATATCGGATTGTATGCAAACTGACTAGATAAAGAAATTAAAATGTATGATAATTTTTGAACCAATGTTTTGGATACAGTCCAACTTGGCATTTGGGGCAAATAAATTTGTTCTTACTCCCGCAATTTCTACACAATCTTTCAGTATTTACATAGTCTGGCCAGTGATCGCGACCATGGTAACGAACATCGTTCCCTGAATTCTGTAGTACTTTTCCTTTCATCGGCTGAGTGCCGTGTCTTTTGATGAGACAGTTTGCTAGGCTTCTTCGAAAATTTATCAAAGAATCACAATCTTTTTCTATAGGACATATCCTTTTCACCAACAGCCCTGCATTGGTTACTGAAACATCCAGCAAGTAACAAAATATAGGCTACCACATTCTGGTTCTATATTTGGCTACCAACTGATCCATTTTGTCAACGCCGCCCATGCCACTATTATATTTTTGGAATAGTAAAGATTGAACTACAGCAATTTTTATTGTTGTGAATAGTGCCAGTCGCGCAGTAACCAAGTTGTATCAAATGTCATGCCGAAATAGGCTAACGTTCGAAAAGTAGTTGTCGAAAAATAATTTAAATCCTTTAGTAGGAGGTATTCTGGAAGTCGTTGTCAGGAAACTGTTTTTGGGTTAGGAGGTGATACTGTTATCACCTCCTAACCCAAAAACAGTTTCCTTGTCGCTTCCTATAAGTATATAATTGTTCTATCGTGGTGAAATAGTCAAATACGTCACTTCCGGAAAAGTCGAGTTAATTTGGGGAATTCCATGAAATCATGAAATAACTTGGTTTTTTAAGAAGTGTGACGTATTTCACAATGAGACTATGACACATATATAAAAAGTGTCAATTTATCTTTGATAGCTCGCATACGGAAAAAGTTGGCAATAAAGCATACAATCCGATATATCGGATTTCAATTTTAGGCTCACATATTTACATAATATTGTAAATTTATGAGCAGATTACTACTCGATCATGTCAGGTGGTTTACTACACATACAAATTCCACTAATTTTGAGGTCGACGTTGTAAAAAAATTAAAATAAAATCGAAAATACTTGCCCTTGTCGTGTCGTTGAATAGAGCCATGGATCCATGTTGCTTTTAGTGCAGTTTTAACTTCTTTTAGGCATTTATCGCACCGTAAAAATTAAATAAATAAGAAGTTTACACCTGAAACATGTCACTAACGCCTGTTACAAAAGCCAGTTTAGGCTTATACAAAAGTAGGATTGCATAAATACGACATCCGATTTATCGGATCTTATGCACTAATGGGTTAAACACGAGCGCGCCATGAAAAGTATCACTTTTCCTCCATATAAAATAATATACTATTATACACAACCGATCTTGCCATTTTCTTCTCACCGCTCGCTGTTTTAGATGTTGCGTCAAGGCTAAATAAATATCGAGCGGTTTTTTATTTTTTTTTTCGGTAAGAAAAATGTATCTTATATATAGTATTTTTTAAATTAATCTCCAAAAGCTACTAAATACATAGGATTACATACTTTGAAATTAATTGTAATTAAATGTTAGACCAGCCACTGTTCTTTAGTAAAACCACATATGTGTCAATAACCGGACATGTTTTTTTAATTTAGTGTGAGCCCATAGCCGACGTTGCCATTTTATTTCCAATGCTATTAGATATTGTTGCTTAAAGCTACCTAATAAAGTTGGCCACGCAGAGTATTTGCTTCTTTTCCATCGGCCTACACGGGAAAGGACAAACGTACTTGTTGTGCACTGATAGTATATCAAAAACTAATGTCGAACGATTTTTTACATTTTTTTTTTCGGTAAAAAAAATGTATTATCTATATAGTATTTTTTAAATTAATGTCCAAAAACTACTAAATACCTATCTAGTTTATTACATATTCTGGAATTAATTGCAATTAAATGTTGGGCTGGCGACACGTACTTTAAAAATTATAGCTCCATTTTAGTAAAGACTTATATGTGTTAAAAAAAAGAATCCTTTGCCATAAAGGCGTATGAATTTCATCGCGAAATCTCTTGTCGTAAAAGAAAAATCATTTAGCTTCAGAGAAAAACAGTTCTTTGACTCAATGTTTTTTGTTTTTGGTTCAAGTGTGTAGGTGATTACAAGATTTCATTAGTCTTTGGTGTAAGATACGGCATGTGTTGTCCGTACTAATTCATATTCTGAGCCAAATATCATTGTAATAGAAACTTTTCTCTTCGAGAAGAGAGGCAACGATTTGGTATAAGTGTATTGCTCCAATGTAAGAGATATGATACACTGACACAAGTCCAAAATCACTTGTTTCATGTAACAGAAGATTTGACGCAAGAGATTATTTTTTCAAGAATCTAGGTAGAGGGATATTGATATTAATGCATTTTTCTTGGTACAAAAGGAAAAATTATTTGATTTAATGCTTTTGTTAAATTTAAACATGTTTGTATTTCTCTTTTGGTATAAGATGGCATAATTTTTCCACTGAATAGTTTCTTTTGTCACAAGAAACTAAGGGACTCTTATGAAGAACGTTATATCTTAATTCAAGATAGTTTGTAGCCAGTACTTTAAAATGTATAATTTTTTTCAACACATTTTATGAAACTGGGAAGGGTTTAAAAAACGTTTATTTATGTGCGTGAGGATTTTAATAAAAAATAATTTTCGGCGTTACCTTGATTTTTTTATTTTTTAAAATTAAACAGCATATATCTAAGAAAATATTTATTTTTTAATAAAAAGTAAAAACAACACGTATTATTTTCTTTTATATGTTTACGGTTTAAATAATAAGCAAAAACTTACAGGTAATGCTTTGGTACTTTCTTATTAACTTAACATTGTATTGTTTAAATACTTGAAAATGTATGAGTAGGGTGTCCTTAGTACGAAGCTTTCAAATATCTTCTTACATAAAATAATTATTGTTTCGAAACAGAATCATCCCTTATACAGGGTGTTTCAAAAGTCCTGGAACGCTCTTATATTTCAGGAAGCTTTGAATTCCTTTCTCCAGCCTTATTCTGTCTCCAATATTGTTAGGAGCCAAAATATTTATTTGGCCTTTATTGAGTTGGGTTAACACAGTAATTTCATTAATTTTTTGTTCTGAAAAATAAATAAAATAAATGATGTAATTAATACCGTGCGGACGTAAATGGTCTCCCCTTCTAACTTTTAAACTGAAATAGTTATTGTCCTAACAAGTGTGGAAAGTGATACTTTCCCGGATCAAAATTTTGTCTACGAGCGACACGAGCGTACTAAAGGTGATGATTCGGATAGTAGATCAGAAAATCTGTCAAATATGAAGTCTCCTCAATTTTTTTTTTAAACAAACCTAGATTAGATTTTCCTTTTTTTTGGAAATTCCGAATGTTTATAATTTACTATCAGCGTATAGGCAGTGTTGCCATGAAGGGGAAGATTTTTTTTAAATTCTTTTTTGATAATATAATCTGTGCACGTAGGCGCCGGAAAAATGTTTACTAAACACATACGTCCTTAAATTTGTTTGTAATTAAGTGCGCGTGGGTACTGTCTCAACGCGACGACAGGTACCAGCCAGCCCACAGTAGTGTTTCGTGTTGCCACGCTCTGGTTTACGCTTGCTATTTTGCGCATGTTGTCACTAATACCGTTTTTCGTTAGTAAAATCCAAGGATCCGAAACTGGACTTCAGTATCCTTGGCTTCAATGAGTTCGTACTGGGAGTATTTTATTGATCGGCAGAAAAGGAAAAGTCATTAGGCATTGATTTTACCAATCAAATTCGTTACAAGATTCTTAGGTGGACATTTTCTAACGTTTTGTTTGGATTCTGGACTTTATTTTATTTTATTTTGATTTATTAAATTTCTGGAATTGTTTGTAATTAAGTGCGCAGGAGTTTTGTCACGAGTGCGGCTCTTTTCTTAATACAAGTAGGCTTAACCCAATCGGAGCTGCTAATGTTGACATTTTCTTTTTACCACTCTCTATTTTAACGGTTTTCGTTGGTAAATTCAGTGTCCACTGATAGTGTGCAAATTTTGTAAAATATCTTTATTCATCGGAATAAGAAGAAATGAATTTAAATAATTGTGCACTAATTTTTAATATTCAAATTCGTTATTCGATTCTTAAGTAAGGAATTGTTACTGTTAACGTTTTTTTTTAATTTGGGATTTTTTTCACTTCATTTTTTCTAGAAAAATAAGTCCAAATCGGTCTTTTTAATTTTTCATCAGGCAAGAAAATTGTATGCACGCTTGGAATATCCAAAAATACTTTACAACACGCACAACCATTTTTATGCATTGTTTTAGTGGTTGTCACTTGTGACGTCTGTTGCCTATACGTAGCCGTATTTTTCTTATACTTAGTTTAGTATGTGGTGACGCAACCATTGGTTTTTTGCATGTAACCTCGAATATAAGTGTAAATAAATAAATAAATACATAAATAATAAATATACCACACGACAGAAGTGTCAGTTTCAACAAAGCGGTATTAAAAACTGTCACATCCTAAGATTCCTAAGCAAAAGCTCTACCTTTGAGCTACGGTCCCATTGAAGTAGGCCTACTTGGAAGAAGTCTAAGAGCCGGAAAAAAAATTGGGAAAAAGACCAGGATCTCACATAAACGGAAAAAACCGGGAATTCGACGGGAAAATCAACTTTAAACCAGGAATTTTGAGGGAGTAGGCAATGCTCAAAACTTTCGACTGTGCTATCTGCCTCACGCAATTGAAAAAACATTTTGAACCTCCCCGGTAGTCATAGCTTCACGTTACATCCACTCGTGTATTTATGGTTTCAAACCCAGTGTAATTTGTTTTGGTATTCCCCATAGATATATTGCACGCCAGATAAGAACACCCGTTTCCGAGCTTTTGTCTTTGTCGTACCGTCAGAATTTTGTATAATACTTCCTCATTCTCCCTAAGCTTGCCCTGTGTTTATGACAGGAGGCTCTGTTAATAAATGATTATCTATGGTATTTTCCCCTGAATTTCCAGGTTGCATGTTTAAACCAGGAATGTTGAGTGAGCAGACAATGCTCAAAACTTTCGACTATACTATCTGCATCACGCAATAAAAAAAAAAATTGAACTTCTCCCGTAGTCATAGCTTCACGTTACGTCGACTCGTGTATTCATGGTTGCAAACCCAGTGTAATTTGTTTTGGTATTCCCCATAGATATACTGCACGCCAGATAAGAACACCCGTTTCCGAGCCTTTGCCTTTGTCGTACCGTCAGACTTTTGTATAACGCTTCCTCATTCTCCCTAAGCTTGCCCTCTGTTTATGACAGGAGGTTCTGTTAATAAATGATTATCTATGGTATTATCCCCTGAATTTCCAGGTTGCTTGACGTTTGTTGAATGCGAACAGATGCAATGCCACCACATTGCACGAAGCAGATAGATAATTTTTAGGGTCATTCTTACTGATCAGCGCATTTTAAATAAAATTTAAAATTACTCCTGATGTGGAAGAATAGACGATTTTTGGATGGGAGTCATCGAAAATGGTGGTTTAAAAAAGGTGGTACAATTTCTAACGGAAACGCAACTACAAAAAGGGAATTTCTGTCAATAGAGGGACTGGTTGAAAATTTAAAGAAGACTCACTTGTAGGCCAAAGATTAGTGTATGATTCGCTACAAAAAATTGGCAGAGTTCAAGATATAGACATTACAAAATCAATGATACTCTCCCATGAGGAATGCCTACTCCAGATATAACACTGCGCAAAAAAGAAAACAAATCAAATAAGTTGGAAAGTGACTTGACAAACGTAGAAGAAAGGAAGCTTTAGAAGCAAACGGAAGAATTGGACGAAACAACAAAAAAATTTTTTGAACAATACAAAAAAAGATTTGGCCGCTGTCGAACAAGAACTTTTAAATTTAAAAAGTAACTTTTTTATTTTTTTTTGTTTATTCACCTTCTTGTTCTATGGACTTAAAGAAATATTTCAAAATTTAATACCAAAAATATAGTAAATTCACAGAAACTCAACCGGGAAAATATAAAAACCAGGAATAGTTTACAAAAATCACCAATTCTATATTTTCAATCGAATCTATGCGATTTTTTGGGATATTGTACTCAAATTCTCCTCTTTAATGCGTAAAAGTTTGGTTGGTCAGGATCTTTCGGTTTTAGAGTAAAATATTATATTATGGTGACCTGTCGTGTGAAAACTCGAAGTCGCAAAGCTTAAATTCAACGAGTTCACTGTTTCGTCGTGTAATGCGCTGACTGTTAAATTTATTCATGTAAATGTTCTGATTATTATTTTTTCTGTGGTTATATATAGTAAGGTTAAGTGATTTTTCCGAATTACCTGAAAAAAAAAATGTGCTTATTTGCCCCAAATACATTATTTTGGGCAAGGGCCCGTGGCGTAACGATAACCCGAGGCATACCGGCTGTAAGAGTCCCTTTTAATTTCGTGGGATCTCGCCAATTTCTGACGGAAATGTGGCAATATTGACGGGCATAATGCGATGTTGCGACATTTGCCTCAAGTGCAAAGAGCACTTAAAAACGTTGTTGGGGGTAATAACGTAGGAGAATTACTTACTTACGCCAAGGTCGTAAAAGTATTTCGCTTAGTGGGGAACATACTTAAAAATATGAGTAGGCTACTCCGAAGAGTCCTTCTCGTCGGGGGTTAATTTCAAAAAGGCTATTGCCTATTTAGATGAAGACGTATTTCCCTCCGTCGAAAACGATTCTAAACAGGCTTTGAACTCTTACTCGATCAGGAGAAAGAAGTGTATATACTTACTGCATAATATACAGCTTGATTCAAGTCAATACTTTTCAAAGAAGAAGCTTTTTAATATAGTAGAACACATAGCGTAATTTTGGCGGCATATTAAAAATATCTAGGGTTTATTCGGCTTAAAACAGATTTTTTGGGTATATTTTTTCATGTATTTGATATCGAGTCGGCTCTGGATGTTAAAACCCAAAAAAAAAGATTGAGGAAAAGTTAAAAAGGTATCTTTTTTGTTAATCATTCATAACACATTTATATTTTTGCCAAATTGTTTTTAGTTTCTGAGATATTGGGGAAGATATGAAAAACGTCAAAAATTAATTATCCTAATAACTCGAAAATTATTGACGTGAGCCATAAGATTAAAGGTGAACGAACCACTATTGTTTTTTTCTCTACGAAATAGTAGCACATATCACCAGTTTTTGAATTAACGTTTAACCATTGAGATACGACTACCCTTACTTTTTGTAATACGAACCTATATTTTTTATGTCAAATTTGGAAAGAAAATTTACTTTGCTACTTACTCAGCCATGCATCACAGGAATATATTTTCGATTCAAAAATCCATCATCAGGAATATTTCTTTAAATAATCCTTCGTGCTGTCCTGTTTTTTGGATTTTTTTTTTAAATAAAAATCAAAATATTGCAAAGAAGACCATTTCGTTTTAAAACAATTATGTATGGTAGACCCTTACGACACAAGAGAAACTTTTAAAGTGTTAAATGACATGGAAAATAAATAAATATTTACTTAAAAAACTTACATCAACAAAAGCTACTACTTGCTAAAATTTTTTACAAATTACTCTGAAGAAAACGCGGATATTTGTTTATATCAAACATACCGTATGCCAATTTATTATAAACTGTGTCATTTTGCAGGGCTGAATGAAGGATTATCTAAAAAAAAATCCGTGATGATGAATTGAATGAAATGTAGCAAAAAATATGACTCTTATACATGGTTGAATAGTAAATTAAATTTCCTTTCCAAATATAAAATAAAATTCAGATTCCTATTTAAAAATAGTACGTACAGGTCATGCAAATTAGGAAGAGCCCTGAGATGCGCAGATCAAATAAAAGGAGAGAGAGTTTACGACAGATAGCGAAAACCAAATTTTAGTAAAGTACGCTCATCCTAGCAAATAAGCAGAATTGGACTTATATTCGGTCGTTTGGATAGGTACTAGCACTAGCCCTGTTTACCTGGTTCCTATTTATCTAATAATTATGCTTTCATTGTTATGATATTTATGGTTGGGATAATAATAAGCCAAGTCGGCAATAACATTAAGTGTGGGTTGCACATATTTAATGAGCATTTATTGCGTCGCATCATTTAAAGAAATAAATTCTATTGACAGCATTTGACTAACACACAATACTACAAAAAAAATAATACAAATATTACATTTATATTTAAATAAATTTGAACAAGGTCAGATTTTAATATCAGGAATTATATTAATAATATAACACAACAAATATTACATAAAGGTGAAAGATAGGTAAGTAAATTTATTACTTTCATGTTGATATGTCTTCTATTATCATCAGAGCTTTCGTCTGAAGTGCTGTCATTGTCATCCAAATTTATTATTATTAACTCATCTACAACAATGTCCACCATAGGTTCGTTTTCTATATACCCAGTCTCGGTTAATTCTCTTTGGCTTTTTTACAGCGTAATTTCCACTGCTCCACCGTAAACTATTCAAAAAACTAATCGATTAATTTCATAACATCTGTCAAGTTAAGAGTTACGTTCCTTCTAGACACAAACTCCTTCATCTGTGCCTACACTAGTTCAATAAAGTTAAAGCTAGAACGATATGGAGGTAGTCGAACCACGGTGTGTCCCGCACAGGAAAATATTGCATTGATCTTATAAGTTTTCTCTCTTGGTTTCGCCATTTTAATGAGACTGTAGAGGTTTTAATATTTTATCACCAAATGGAATATTTTTCTCGCCTATCCGCTCTTTCATGTCTTCTTTCTTTGTTAATTATTTTCCTGTTGTGGTATGGCGCGTTGTCGATTACTGCTACACTGTTAAGGCGTAAATTCGGCACTAGGTTGTTTTTTACCCACTTTTCATAATTTTTATACCTAATCCTCATTTTGTTAATCCCCAGTACTGCAGTGTGACTTCCATCTTACACATGGATTTGACACTAAACCATCTTCTCTTCAAGCGTTCACGATTATTAGGCGTGTGCCTTTTGCAGATACAGGTCGTCTTATACCTTCGTCAGTTTCGTCGCTCCAAGATTGTTGGATTGTATGTGATGAATGTATGTATGTTTCATCCATATAAACAATTGGGCGTCCTTCTGCACGGTAAGCTTTCATTTTCTTTACAAATTGGATTCGAAGATGTCTTACGTCAGGTTTTCCCATTAAAATTGTTCTATTGGTATTGGTTTTTCTCCAACGAAAATCAATTTTTTTTTATTTCTCTCCTTAAACTGTTCACGCATCCCTGGTAATTGGCATTACTATGAAACTCTCTATTAATTCTCGTTAGAGTTGGTACTTGTTCTTTCTGTTTTATGGAAATTGTGGATTCTTCTGCGTAACACACCTTGATAAGCATCGTCTCAAGCTATTTTGCTTTGTGTGTTTTCACGTCTTTTGCTTGGCATGGACATAGATGCAACTATACCAGATTCGACTTTTTTGGCTTCCTGCTTAATTCGTTTAATTGTGCTTAGACTAATCTTGGCAGCGGCTGAAACACGCTCGTGCACTTTACTGAAATCAATTACTTACTAGTCTTCCTGCATCTACTTCTTGTTTCATAAACTGTATAAGATTATAAATTATTTCGCGGCTTTGACCGTTTAATACGGCGAAAGGCGATTTCGACTCTGCTTTTAAAAGGCATGATTACAAATAATTCAAATTAATAAATTCATTCCCAAGAAACGTCCTACTTTTTTAACCGACTGTATAGAAGTGTGCGCGTCAAAGGCAATCAGGTAAATGAGGTCCTAGGTAGCCCCGCCCACCTGTTTACTATTTTGGGAGACCTGTATATTAGTAAATTATTCTTATTAAGAATAATTTAGTTAATAATTTTCATATACCTACCCCGACCAATTCTTTTAAAATCAGTATTATATAGAGTGATGACAAGAAAACAATTCTCGTTTAATCATCATTTTATTATATTCCCTGTGAATTTAATGAAAAGTCAAAATTTACTATTCTAATTTTCAGAGCTTGATTTTGAATTTGGGGTTACAATAATGGGGTCAATGGCCGATAAAATACAATATTCACCCTACTTCTCTGTCACATGCTTGACACATTTCATCCATATACCACTGTCGTTTCTTCATCAACAATTGTATTCCCTAGTTCGAAAGCACTGTTGGGGATTGATTATATTTTCTCAGTTTGTTCTTGACTGCAGCCCAAATCATCTCGAACGGATTAAATACGTAATAATAAAGGGGATAGTCGTAAAATAGTATGACCTTGTGTGCTTCCCATACTTTTTAGATTACATATTCCTTTTTAAAGTTCTCTTTTGTTATAGCTTCCAGTAATACCGTTTTTGTAGCCTTTTGAGGACTTTCCATGTTTTTATGTTCCATGAATCTGATAATTTCATCCTTCTTTGTGCTGCTGTTGTAAACTTTGTTGTGTAGACGTGAACGATAATGAGGTGCATTGTCCATAACAATGATAGAATTTGGAAATAGACTTGGCAGCAATTGTTCATTTAATGACTTTTTGAATAGATGGGCGGTGATATCTTCGTGATAACCAGACGATTAGAGCTTTAAATTTTTGACCGACAATATTAAAGCGTTAGGAACAAACCCCTTATTACTGCCTGCATGTAGTATGATAACTCGTTTAGCGGGAGAACATATTATTTAATTAATTTTTTTCCAAGTTATAATAAATTCAGTGTACCTATAAAGCCCAAGTTTGGCAAACAATTTGAAAATCATATGTTCGGAAAAAATTAGGTAGAGTAATTAAATGTTTTCGACAGGGGCGTGCAGTCCATGGAAGCAAGGGAAGCAGTGCTTCCCCAAAAAAGTTACAAAACATCATATTCTAAAATGTACTTTTTGAAATAGGAGACAATTAATTTAGTTACATTAAAAGCGCTAAGAATTATCTTAATTATTCGGCCCATAACAAATGCGGCCTTGACTCCGACCGAGCCACAGTTAAAATACAATGGAATCTATGCCGGCCGCTAGCTTCTATGCAGCCAAGCCATATGCGATGCATGTATGCCTGATCGCTTGTGCGTTGAGAGGTTAGTGAACTTTTCATCGCCTGAATTCGTCTGCTGAGTAGTCGGGTGCTTTAAGCGGGCGCGGAAGCTATCGTTGACGTAGGTTCTTTGTTTTAACGGTCCAGGATTTACTTAGTTTAATGGCTAAATATGATGATTGCTTAAAAAATCATTTAGAGCGTTTTTCGCGGAACGTCGAATCGTATCCAGAATGAGTTAATTTCCGCTGTTGCAACCATTAATTTAAAAATAATTAAGCAGGATATTGGCAGACTTTGACCTGTTTTGGGAGAAAACGATGACGTTAAATGTAGAGCCACAAGCCAATCGTCTTCGAACAGACAGGGTGGGACATATTCAAATGTCATACAGACGCCTCTTTTATGAAGTAATCGATCAAATTCAGCAACAAATAAACTATAGATTTAACGGTTTAAATTATTTTAAATTCCTCAAGCTCTGCAATTTTGCTGCATTTAAGGAAAAACTTTTCCAGAAGATGCGTTTAAATCTCTTCTTCTTCATTAGGGCCAGTTCTTCGACCGATTGTTACTGCGATCTGAACTGAAAGTGATTTACGAAACTGAAGATTAGTACAAAAAATAACGTTAAAGAACTAATTCAATTTTTAATAGACAAGGAGCTAGAAGATGCCTACACTGAAGTGTCGAAATTGCCGGCCACAAGTTCGTCACTAGAACGCAATTTTTCGACACTTCGTACAAATTCGTAAGAAATTCAACGGGGCAGGAATGACTTTCGCAAATATCGCTGTTGTCCATTGAAAGCAAATTTCTCTAAAATATGTCAGAGCATCCAGGTTTTTTATGATGACGTAATTGACGGATTTGCAAAAAGTGATCGAAGAATCGAACTACATTACAAATAGGTAAGGTACTTATTCATTCCTTTAAGTGCGCAACAATTTGCCATTCAAGGAGATGCCCGAGGGGGCGCCGGATCCTTGTTTTGTTAACGATTTTAATGACTTTTGGGTAAAAATTGGGCGCGGTCCCTCAAATTTTTCAGCCTGCGGTGGGTTAGCCTTCAGCGGCGTCTGCGGCGGGCTTTTTTGTGTTGGCACCAAATTCACCGAACTGCCGCTGCTTCCCCTTTTTAAAGTTTCACCGCACGCCCCTGGTTTTCGAAAAAAAAAATGTTTTTTAACTTTTGTACATGTGTTCTTTAAAGAAAAATTGATGTCCCATTATTGAAGGAACACTGGTAATGGATGGGTGCATTGAACACAATTTTAATTTTACAACAAAAAAGAATTCAATTTAATTACAAAAATCAAAATAATAATTAATTGATATGTTTTGAAACAAGCTTCATGTAAATTTATATTACATTTTTCACACATTTTAGTCCAATTTTTGTGACACATTCTGCTTGTTGGCTGGACGGATCCAATGGTTCATAGCGTCGTGCCTAATTTGGTTATGGTTTCGTGCTTCTAATGGCTTAGATGTTTTAGAACGTCCTCCAGTTGAAATTGGTCTTCCATATTTCTTAAGATACACTTGTGGTGCATCAAAATTGTAGAAAATCTACTTTTCGCAATTTGATTGTAGCCTATAATACTGCCAGACAGTATGCATGCACGAGTCTAAACAAAATGCAAAAAGACTCCACCATTATATTTTGGAACTGACATAGTTGTTTTGATCCATTTTCTTCATTCCACCCATATATTTATTATATTGACCAATTACAAATGACTGAGGAACAGAACATTATTTCTTTTTCTCACTTGAAATTCTACCAACCAACTTGACAAACTGGATTTATCGGATTGCAACTACTTACAGTTAAAACATGATACTTAAGGTAACTTCAATTTGAGAATTTGCATCTGTAGAATAATCAAAGCTGCCCCTTGTACATTTTTTACTTTCAATTTATTATGCTAAAAAAAGAATGTTCGAATCTATTTCCATTGATTGTACCTGTATATCCTACTCCATTCCTTTGGAGCGTGTTTACTAATTTGAAGGAAGAAAAATATCTATCGCCATAAATTTTAAATGATACTGTTTCAGATTCGATCTTGGTCGAGTTTCTAAACAAAAAGAGATGTGCTCTTAGGCACCAAAGTTTACCATAGGGCTAGTTCTAAAGTCATTTTGTAAATAAAACAAAAAGCTTTAGCATTATATGACTATTTTACTAAGTTACTTTACTTGAAAATAACTAGAAGCTCATAAATACACAACATATAAACATTGAATGAATGTACGTAGTCAGTGCTACGATATGAACAATATCAGTCGAGGCAAGTTTCGACCTTGAAGAATATGACATAAATAAAACTCTTAAAAACTAAAACAATGCATAAACAGTTGTAATACTAAACTAATATATGATTATAAACATAACCTTGAAGCTATGTACAGTTAAATGTCTGTTAATAGTTACGGCGGAACAGCTACGTATGGGCTCGCTTAGCTGAGATAACTTTGATATGAAGTACATAGTAGTAGTAATATACAAGCAATAATAACAGGACAAATATTACCTTAAAGTCTATAAGCTACTATGTACAATATTCACAGTTGACGAGAAACGTTCATTGTTGAGCAGTTTATCATCCTACACTGGGGGAAAGTCACTTTAAAAAACACTGGCTAGGTCTCTTGCCAGCTTCTATGTACAATATGCTTCCATTTCTTGCATATAAGAATTACTGGAATGTAGTAGGTTGATATGGTATGCAATTATTGCATATGGCATGACATGAATGCCTTGTGAATGCGGCTTCTTGGTACACGCATAAATGATTACTAAATATGCTATGCTGGTAGCATAAGTAAGCTGAAATCCGCATAGGGGATATCGCCTTTGTGAGAACTTAAGTATATTGGCAGACTAGTGCCGTTTAATCCTTATACAAGAATAAGGCCAGAGGATGTATGCAGACTAGTGCAGAGTAATCCTTATATTAGAATAAGGCAAGAGTAGAGCAACCCAGTGTAATACTCGTGATAGAGAATGTTGAAAACCCATGGGCAAGACCATTGGGGAAGACTGTACAGCGGTAGTGCAGCCTCTAGAATTAGACAGATCAGTGGGTCTCAATAATGGCAGTCAGGATGCCGATAAATACCT
>MU181982.1:112809-177384 GCA_016904865.1 Pissodes strobi
TCAGTGGGTCTCAATAATGGCAGTCAGGATGCCGATAAATACCTTTTTGTAGGCTTGATATGAAGATGACTATGGCTGGATATCACATGTCACATGAGTAAAGAATTAGAGAGATCATGAGGTCTCAAAACGTGAAACAGGCCGACATAGCGGCTTGACGCCATACGCCATGTCGGCGGGAGCAGTGCCTTTAGAGCGACTTACATGGTGGAGAGACGAGGTGCAACTTTTACTGCTAAATTTAAATTAAATTCTAGAATCTGGCTAGATCAACTCGAAGGAGTTGTCACCGCCCCTTCTGGAGGCAGAAGATGCATTGCTTCTGGCATAGAAAGGGCAATAATGTAAATACAGAGGTAATGTGTAAAAACTTAACATGACCGGGTGTCTAAATTCATATTATGAATTTTAATACAAATCCGGTTGAAATCTGCTGACACTAGTTTTCATGAAATTCTATTATTAAAGATCTGAATTTTAGGTTGGGCGAAGTGGCTATCCTGTAGGATGCGCTGTGATTGATCGACTCGGTCGCCGGGGTATAGCGGGAAGCGCTATGATTGGTCGGAAGCCTTAATTTTAGGTACTAAATGAAAAAACCTTTGTATTCCATGCAAAAATTTTTAATCCAAAAAGGACGTCTAATCAGCGTAACAGAGCGCTTTCGGCCTTAGCCATCATCAGTGTTACCTGCAAAGTGAGTAAAAGAACCACCCATTAGTGGAAACCAGCATAGGCTGTAACATTTTTTGGGTTGAACAAAGTAAAGTTGCAATAATTGTCAGTAACCTATGGTGAAATAAAAAATGAAATTGAATTTTAAGTTTGACTTTTTTGAGTTCTGAATTTATTAAGATAAAATGGTAATTAAAACTGTTAATTGGAGAAAGATGAGTTTAATATATTTTTTTTAAATGTAATTTTAAGCAGAAGGAAAAGAAAATGGTGGACGTTTTTTCACTCACTTGTCAGTTGGAACAAAAGATATCCACAAGTGGCACAAACAACATCAAAACGACAACGGTCACATCAAAATTTAAAAAACACTCTACATTATAAGAAAGGTTCACATAATTTAAACATTTAACAAAATTAAAGCCAGACGTGGAAACCACGCTTTGATGGTATGACAAACATGTCTCTGTCGACAAGCTTGACAAGTAAACCGAAGACCGCAGACGCAAAAGGAAATACGTCAAAACTTGGCGGTAGTTTTAAAATTTAAACAATGGTAATGTGAGAGAGAGGAAAGGTGTTGAGCAACTAATTTTACAAAATTTTAACTTAGATTGTAGAAGAAATACCACTGTGCCAGACTAGACCCGACAAATTGATTTGTCTGAGACAAACTAAATTCATTAATTATCAGAAAGGTTTAGATTTAAATTAGTTAACCAGATGGGTGTAGTTTGAATGGAGGAATATTTGGTAAAGTAGGTGGCTAGTAAAATGTTAAAGAGATGATATTAATTCAAATTAACCCCACTCGAAGAAAAAAGGAAACTTGACTAATTCGGGGCAGAAATCAGTCTGGCCTAGTTCGACTCGGAGAAATGAGATATGTAAAAATTTATGAGAGCTTGGTTATTTGAGATGAGATTAGCTTGGGCCAACTCTACTCCATGAAAGAGGAAGAAATGGAAAAGCTTAACTAATTGAGAGAAGAAATTAGCCTGGGCTAATTCTACTCAAGAAATGAAAGAGAAAAGGAAGGAAGAACTTAACTAATTTAGAGAAGAAATTAGCCTGGGCTAAATCTACTCAAGGTTGACAGAGGAAGAATCAGAAAAGCTTAACTAATTAAGAGAAGAGCTAACCTGGGGCTAGCTCCACTCAGGAAAATGGAAAGAAAAGAAGGAAAGGAAAGCTTAACTACTAAGGAGAAGAGACTGGCCTGAGCTAGCTCAACTTGGAAAAAAACAACCAAAATTTCTTATTTTATAAGTATTAAAAGTTATTTTTATGTGTTTTCTGAGAGAACAAAGTGCTTAATTAAGTGAAAAGATTTGACGGTGTGTAGACCGAGGTACTTCAATCAAGAAGTCGCCTGTGTAAAGGTATATAAGATCTGTTCAAATTAACTTGAGTATTAAGGCAATGGTTATTAGTATTCAGCTCGCTGTTGATCTCGATGTCTTCCAGAAAATCCAGTCTATTGTAGTTTTTAGATGAGATGTTATGGAGGATTTTAACGTTGGCGTTAGGACTGAAACCATGGTTATGGCCACGCAGGTGTTCACCAAAAGCAGAGTTCCTGTTCCTATTTAAATGTTCACCAATGCGAACTCTGAGGGGTCTGCATGTTCTACCTATATATGTGCTATCGCAAGAATTGCAAGACAATTTATAAATCCCACTTTTTGAAAGAGTTTCGATTTTATCCTTTGAATTGGTTAAAAAAGTTTGTAATTTATTTTTATTTTTGTATGAGATTAAAGCATTACTGACATAATGGCGAATGGTTTTTGAAACTAAATTACTAGTCTGAATGTCAAGAAAAGGTATGGAGAAATATTTTTTGGAAGAATTATCTACAAGACCGTTCGAGAGTTCCCTTCTAAGTTTTTTTAATTTTTGTTTTATTGATTAGCTTATCAATAAGACTGGGATCAAATTGATTGTTAAAGGCGATCTGTTTGATTATATTGACCTCTTTGTTGTATTCGATCATAGACAGTGGTACATTAAGTAACCTATTGACATAGCAATGAAAGGCTGCCATTTTGTGTTGCCACGGATGGTGGGATTGACATGAAATGGTGTGATCTGTCTGAGTAGGTTTCCTATAAATTGAAAAGTTAAGACCGTCCAAAGTTCTACGAACAGTGATGTCCAGAAAATTAAGTTTTTTATCAACCTCAAGTTCGATTGTAAAATTGATGTTAGGATGAACAGTGTTCAACTTGTTTAAAAGAGCATTGGCTCCCTGTTCATCGCAGTCCTAGAAGCAAAGACAGTCATCCACGTAACGAAACCAATGTAAAATTTCCCTATTATTGGGAGTGACTATGTGTAAATTTTCTAAATTGTTCATAAAAACATCAGCTAGGAAAGGTGAAAGACAGCTGCCCATTGCTAGGCCATCAGGTTGTTTGTAATATTTATTATTAAATTGAAAGAAATCTTGTGACAAGCAAAGGTTTAGAAGAGACAGTAAATTAATTTTATGTTGATCATTAACGTCACAACGAGAAAGAAGATCGCCAACAAGTTGTACTGCTAACCCAAACTAACCCAAACTTTTTTAACCAATTCAAAGGATAAAATCGAAACTCTTTCAAAAAGTGGGATTTATAAATTGTCTTGCAATTCTTGCGATAGCACATATATAGGTAGAACATGCAGACCCCTCAGAGTTCGCATTGGTGAACATTTAAATAGGAACAGGAACTCTGCTTTTGGTGAACACCTGCGTGGCCATAACCATGGTTTCAGTCCTAACGCCAACGTTAAAATCCTCCATAACATCTCATCTAAAAACTACAATAGACTGGATTTTCTGGAAGACATCGAGATCAACAGCGAGCTGAATACTAATAACCATTGCCTTAATACTCAAGTTAATTTGAACAGATCTTATATACCTTTACACAGGCGACTTCTTGATTGAAGTACCTCGGTCTACACACCGTCAAATCTTTTCACTTAATTAAGCACTTTGTTCTCTCATAAAACACATAAAAATAACTTTTAATACTTATAAAATAAGAAATTTTGGTTGTTTTTTTTCCAAGTTGAGCTAGCTCAGGCCAGTCTCTTCTCCTTAGTAGTTAAGCTTTCCTTTCCTTCTTTTCTTTCCATTTTCCTGAGTGGAGCTAGCCCCAGGTTAGCTCTTCTCTTAATTAGTTAAGCTTTTCTGATTCTTCCTCTGTCAACCTTGAGTAGATTTAGCCCAGGCTAATTTCTTCTCTAAATTAGTTAAGTTCTTCCTTCCTTTTCTCTTTCATTTCTTGAGTAGAATTAGCCCAGGCTAATTTCTTCTCTCAATTAGTTAAGCTTTTCCATTTCTTCCTCTTTCATGGAGTAGAGTTGGCCCAAGCTAATCTCATCTCAAATAACCAAGCTCTCATAAATTTTTACATATCTCATTTCTCGGAGGCGAACTAGGCCAGACTGATTTCTGCCCCGAATTAGTCAAGTTTCCTTTTTTCTTCGAGTGGGGTTAATTTGAATTAATATCATCTCTTTAACATTTTACTAGCCACCTACTTTACCAAATATTCCTCCATTCAAACTACACCCATCTGGTTAACTAATTTAAATCTAAACCTTTCTGATAATTAATGAATTTAGTTTGTCTCAGACAAATCAATTTGTCGGGTCTAGTCTGGCACAGTGGTATTTCTTCTACAATCTAAGTTAAAATTTTGTAAAATTAGTTGCTCAACACCTTTCCTTTCTCTCACATTACCATTGTTTAAATTTTAAAACTACCGCCAAGTTTTGACGTATTTCCTTTTACGTCTGCGGTCTTCGGTTTACTTGTCAAGCTTGTCGACAGAGACATGTTTGTCATACCATCAAAGCGTGGTTTCCACGTCTGGCTTTAATTTTGTTAAATGTTTAAATTATGTGAACCTTTCTTATAATGTAGAGTGTTTTTTAAATTTTGATGTGACCGTTGTCGTTTTGATGTTGTTTGTGCCTCTTGTGGATATCTTTTGTTCCAACTGACAAGTGAGTGAAAAAACTTCCACCATTTTCTTTTCCTGCTGCTTAAAATTACATTTAAAAAATTAAACTCATCTTTCTCCAATTAACAGTTTTAATTACCATTTTATCTTAATAAATTCAGAACTCAAAAAAGTCAAACTTAAAATTCAATTTAATTTTTTATTTCACCATAGGTTACTGACAATTTTTTGCAACTTTACTTTGTTCAACCCAAAAAATGTTACAGCCTATGCTGGTTTCCACTAATGGGTGGTTCTTTTACTCACTTTGCAGGTAACACTGATGATGGCTAAGGCCGAAAGCGCTCTGTTACGCTGATTAGACGTCCTTTTTGGATTAAAAATTTTTGCATGGAATACAAAGGTTTTTTCATTTAGTACATTTCGTACATGCACACAGCCTTCACTCTTCATTCATTAATTTTAGGTATCTAGACTACCTGCTGCAGTGGGTAAACGTTGTAACCAAAAGATGGCGTTAGTAGTATGCCATGGCTTATAATTTATTTGGACTGCGAGGACAGTAGCGTGGAACGTTAAATTGTACAAAAATTAAATCGTTCGATTTGAAGAAGTGTTCAAAATGGTTTTTGAACACATACATCATTTGGCGGATTTTCTACCAGTGTCATTACCGCAGACCTTCGCAATCCTAGACCCATGTAGCTCCTATTTGCCTTGATATGGATTGAATTGTATTAGGTATCCAGATTTTTCACACAATGGCCATATGTTATACCCGTACCTAATTGGTTTTCCCTTTATGTATTGCTTTGCTCCATGCCTCCCGAAATATGGCACCATACTTTCATCGATACACAGGCTTTCGTTGAGAAGAGCATGAATCAAAAATCGTTCATTCAGCAGGTTGAAGTGTGGTTGTAGATTTGCAATTTTGTTTTTATCCTCTAAATTGTTATTATCAGAAAAATGCGCATATTTTTTGTCGTCTCAAATCTATTTCTTAAAGCATACTTGCGCCACCTTGGTAAATGGTCCGATCAATATAAAATTGCTATAAAACATTTTAATTGCCCCTCATCAATACTAAAATTATGATTGCCTTTTTGTCTGCCATACAATCCACACATTTCTACTAAATAATTACATATATTAGTGTCAAAAAATGATTCAAAGCATGCAAGTGCTTCTGGAAATATAGTGACATTCGTACCGGGTTCTTTAGCAGAAACAAATTGGCGGAAGGAATGATTCAAATCAATTTTAATCCAACTTCTTTCAGAATGTTGTTCAATACTTTTTTGTTGGCTTGAGTTATCAACCGAGCTAAAGGTATATTTTCGCTGTCATCGCTTGCATTAGCGTCAGATAGTTCCGGAGAATTTTTAATAGCATTAGAATTACCTGACGTTCCTGGGTGTGTATCTTCCTGATTATTTTCTTCAGTGTTTGTTTTAGCACAAACTTCTGCCTGCATTTGGCATCCACTAATTTAATTTATCTTAACATCATCAAAATCTTCTTCTGAATCCATTACATCATTTGGAGGTGTAATATAAACATCAGCTTCTCAAAACTCCTCAATTTCTACTGAATCAATTAGGTCTTGACTGGTATAATACCTAAAATAAAATTAAAAAATAATGTACCCATTTGTTCCCAGTGTTCCAATTTTGAAACAAACAAAAAATGCCGTATAATTTAGTCACCTTCAATTATATGTTTAAAAATTAGATATAAAACCTTAAATTACTTATAATTAATGTATGTCAGTAGAAGAATATAAAAATTATTATAATAATTATACCTACTTTTTTTTTGGCAGGATCTTAAAAAAATTATAAATTTTGTGTTAGCCTAAAACGATTACGGCATTACGGTTTTACGGCAAGGGTTGCCAGACTATTCGGCTTGATTTCCCCAGTCGAAGTTTAAAAACTCTCAAATTTAGGACTTTTTGGAAAAAATCCTTCAAAAAATTATTTTTTTTTGTTTTCGTAGATTACGATTTGTTATTTCCGGATTTTAATAATTTTTCACCGCTAAAGCATTTTCCCCATATCTCTAAAATATCTCCAAAATAAGCTCTGTTACAAATGAAGCCTCAATAACTAGAAAATGTTTAGTATCTACAAATAAAAGCTACCTTGTCCAGGAAATTTTTTTCAAATGAAAGGGAGAACTTATAACCAACAGTAAGAACAGGCTAAAAAAGAAAAGGTATGTGCTTAAGACCGTACGATAGGAGTGAAAACTCCAATAAAGCGATATTAAAAGCTAAATAAAAATAAGAAAAAAATTTGCTCCAAAGAAGGCTTCGGGTAACGAACCCGATACCTCTCGTGCCATTATCCACCACTTTACGCGAAGGTTTTGTCGAAAACGAGTATATTTATACCTAGTTGCTTATTGTGTTTATAATTTGGTAGTTAGGTAGATGCTTATTCGAATTAATCTATTACGGACTGACAAGATGTTACTATTTCTCTCGCTCGCTTGGCTAAAGTCGACCTTTTTTTATTTGATATTATTTTTCTATAAATGAGTCGAGTTTAGTTCAGTCAATAAAGAGGTTGTAGAGTGCGTGAGCAGAGACCTAAGCGATTTCTTCAGAAACTTGTTCCGGGTGCTTAGGGAGTAAACATACTAAAAGTCCTGACGTCTAGGTGATGAGCCGGTGGGGGGAGCACAGGGAAGGTCCCATTTTCAGCTTTTGGCTTATATCTCAGAAACCATGTACCGTACGGTTTTTTTTCTTATATGACATGAAAGCGTTCGAAATTCTCTACAACTCTCATTTTATATAATCTTTTTCGAATTTGCAACCGTTTGCGACCTACACGCTCCGGAAAAGTGAAAATTAAAAAAAAATACTCGCATTTTTCATTAAACATTTCTTCATATCATTTAGACTATTCATCTGAGGGAAAAAGCCTTTTCTAGAAAGTTGTAGAGAATTTAATTCCCTTTAAGAATATACATATGCCAATGTATCTCCAACCGATCAACAGTTACATCAATAATTGTAAAAATTTTCGTAAAATTTCGTCTTTTTAAGAAGCTGTTATTCCTGAGCCACAACTATCACTTGTGTGTATCGTCTAATAATATGTGTTGCTACACATGAAAGCGGGATACTAATCTTGTTACATAAAAAAAGCAAATTTTATTTTGAAGATAATAAAAATAAGACTTTTATATCATAAATTGTATAATGATAATGTAATAAGGCTGTTCAATCGTCTCATATGAACATTGTAGTGGATGGAGGCTTCCTGCTGCATAGAGTAATTTGGCAAAAAGATGCCTCCGTTGCCACCATTTATGATGGATATATCACCTAGACCTACGTTAACCACCACTATCGAGTACTCGAACTCCGCCAACAGTATGAAATTACAAGAACAGAGGCGACGATACAGACTTAGAAGGTAGGGTGACATCAATTTAACATGGAACACATACACGATACCTGTGAAACAAGAAGATTTTTTGTCCAATCCTACCTCCTTATTAAAGACAAAGCTTCATGAGTGTAGGCTACAGACTCTGCAGGCCACCGATGATGCTGACGTCCTTATCGTGAAGGCTGCTGTGGATCAATACACTTACAATTATGTGGCTGTTGTTGGTGAGGATGTACACCTCGGTGTTCTTTTGATAGCTTCCCCTCCTCTCACCCAAGACATCCTACTGTTAAAACCCGGCCGAGGAAAAACTAAAACAATGGACTGTCCACCCAAGACATGCAGCAGCGTGGATTTGAACACATCCTGTTCTTACATTCATTTACCGCCTGTGACCCAGCGTCTTCAACTTTAAGGAAAAGCAAGGTGGGCTTCTCAAAATTCTACTTAAGTCACAGACTGCAAAGCTGCAGTTACCTCTTACAACCCCTCTTCCACTTGCGGTGACGTTGAAGAGGCCGGGAAGATGTGTAACTCAAATGATATGGGGCACCAGCAAGTCCGCCTCCCTCAATCAGTATCGCTGCCAGTCGTTCATGAGGCCAGTGGCAAATATTAAGCCTGACATCAGCTCCCTCCCGCCAACTGAAAGCGCAGCTAAGCGCCATTCACAGCGCACCTACCATCAAGTGCAGCAGTGGCTCGGGAATGAGTTGGCCGCTCAAGAGTGGGGTGGGAAACTCGTAGGAGACATCCTGGTGCCAATTGCAACAGAACATCCACCAGCATCGGAGGTCCTACTGAAAACGATATTTTGCCGCTGTACCAAGGATTGTGATAGTGGCAAATGTGGATGTCGGAAAGCAATACTGAACTGTTCTGCGGCGTACCTCCACCGCGAAGGGAACTGCCTTCACGGAGAGCCTATTTACGACGAGGAGAACGATGAAGACGACGTAGAGCTCCTTCAGTAAGAACCACCCACAACTGAGGACTAAAATGCCGTAGATGAAGAACCATTGCCAGGTTCCTCACGGCCTAAGAGAATGAAAACTTGAATACATTACTTACCTTATACGTGTCTTATTTTTATTATCTCTTTGCCTAATTTTTATGTAACACTATTTTTGTTCACTGCATTTAATGTCCCTCTTTCATGTGTAGCAACACATATTATTGGATGATACACACAAGCGTAGTTGTGGAGAATAAGGAATAAGAAAAACAGCTTCTTCTGAAAAAGATGAAATTTTACGAACATTTTTACAATTAATGTAACTGTTGACCGGTTGGAGATATATTGGCATCTTCTTAAAGGGAATTAAATTCTCTGCAACTTTCTAAAAAGTTTTTTTTCCTCAGATGAATAGTTTATGAAGGAATGTTTGATGAAAAATGTAAAGTATTTTTTTTTATTTTCACTTTTCCCGAGCGTGTAGCTCGCAAACGGTTGCGGATTCGAAAAAGGTATATGGAATAAAAATGTAGATAATTTCATACGTTTGCATGTTATATAAGAAAAAAAAATCCGTACGATACACCGTTTTTGAGATATAAGCGAAACACTCAAAAATGGGACCTTCCTTGTGCTCCCCACCCTCCTGGCTCCCCACCTAGACGTCAGGACTTTTAGTATGTTTGCTCCCTAAACACCCCAAAGAAGTTTCTGAAGAAATCGCTTAGGTCCGTGCTCACGCACTCTACATCCCCTTTTGGGCCATTCGTTGATTGGCCTAGTTTGTCTTGAAAATCCTTGTAATTTTACGAGTAAGCTTTGTAATTAAAATTTTGTTCATGTCTCTAAAGGGAAACGGATTGGATCACTCTATATTCTGTGTTCGAAACAAGACTTACCATATAGATTCAAGGGTTTTCAAAATTATTAGAATCGATTTTGCGATTTTCGGAACAAATATTCATATTTTTAATACTAATATTATTTATGGAAGCGTTGTTTCCTTTGCTTCCATGGACAGCACATTGATAAAATCAAATCCTAGGATATTTAATTAAAATTTTCTGTGATCTGATTCGGGACATACAATTTGCAAGTATCAGTTACGTTGCACCGTTGCAGCCCAAACATAAAAAAATACGGAAAAACGTTGATGACTCATTCTAACTACGCCATTGGCGACAGACTGAAGCAATTAAGGACCTTGTGTCTTGGACATTAAACTTTCCTAGGATTTTTTTCTTTTGATATTACAGTATATAATTTTAAACAGTACATATATTGCCATTTGCTAAGATAATAATCAACTAAAACACGATTTGGTGAGAGCTTGGGTTGCACCCAAACATAAGAAATACGGAAAAACGTTGATGACTCACTTCTAACTACGCCACTGGCGACAGACAGAAGCAATTTAGGACCTTGTGTCCTGGATATTAAACTTTTCCTAGGATTTTTTGTCTTTAGATATTACAGTATTTAATTTTAAACAGTACATATATTGCCATTTACTAAGATAATAATTAACTAAAAACACGATTTGTATAGTTCGTAGCTCATTGGTAAGATGCCAAGCTTTCTTCGCCCATGGCAGGCTATCTTTTTTATTTGTATTATTTTGGTCAATTTGAAATAACATTATGCTAGTATTGATGCAATTAAAATGCGTAACAGAAACAGATCACTTGCAATTCCACATCGGTAAAAAACCAATTTGTTGCTTCAAACATAATTGTTAAATGACCCTCCTGAAATCACTTTCACGACACGATCGCCGCCTTTCCGGAAATGCTTAATAAAAAAGAAAGAAATGCCTTTCGCAGAGTGGAATTTTGCGTGCGGAGTTTGCGAAACCGGGCTTACACCCTTTTCAGAAATTAAAAATAACCTTGCGAAGGGCGCCAACAACGTTCTTCCCACAGGAAGTTGTTCCGTTTCCGTGCCGTCGTCATTTCCGCAAACAACTGCGGATAGGGAGGTGTAGCTCCCTTTTTTCGCCTCTTACGGTATTTTCAGTGGTCTAGAAATCAGCAAGGAACTGGTGAAATATTAAGTTTTTTATGGCCAAAGGTTGGCAAAATGCCGCTTCTTTTCGTTGACATGTTTTGCAATTACAATTCACCGTGTCAAGTTGGACACTAGCAACTAGATCATCTGCCTATGTTTTCTATAAATTGGTCAGTTTTAGGGCAAAATGTAAGACCCTTTTTGTTGTAAGTTATAAGAACTTTTATAAATTGAAAATTGAACATTGTCCTGTTATGTTTACACATAAAAACGTTGGTTGGTCCAGTTTCAACTACGCCACTGGAACTTTTTGTAAGTCAGTAAAGAGCCACACCCTTTGTGGATTATCTTGTGCCACCACTGGCGTAATTAGAAATAGATAGATCAAAGTTGTTTCAGTAAATGTGTTTTTTATTTTTTTTTATTTCTTTCAATTAATAACAATTAATTTTTCTGAAGATTAGTCAATTTTACGCCCAGAATGTAAAGCTTTCTTTGTTGTAAATTATAACAAAAATTTTAAAATATTAGAAGATTGAAAAAGAAACATTGTCCTGCTTCTTTTTACGAAAAAAATGACGCCAACTACGCCACTAGTAGCAGAAGAATAAATTGATTGAAAAAAATAATTTTAAAGAAACATTTTTTTAATCTCATAATCTCAATATTACATTAATTTCAAATATTAAGGGTTTATATGATTTTTTGAATTAATAAAAGTTATATTCTGAAAAATAATGGTTATCTACCACCAGTGGCTTAGTTACAGGCGATAACGTCGTTTCCATAAATGTCTGTTTTATCTAATAACTAAACATCTATTATTTTACTAAGAAAACGCAAGACACCTTCTTTTTATGCACGGTGTCCCATATAAGAATGCACAATACAGGGATTTCGCAAACCAGAAGAGGTACAAAGATGATTAAATTAGAGAAAAGGTGTGCCTTGCTGAACCCTACAACGTCATGCTTCAAAATGTGAAAAAATCCGATTACTTCCGAAGATATTTGAGAAAAAACCCGAATTTTCTCGATTTCGTTTTATTTTACTTTCCCATTGCCACTATTCCTGCTTTTCAAGTTGGTGTTATTACATTTTCAATCTGACGTTTCGTTTCTTAGCAACCATCATCAACTTTGTCGAAAAAATTTATTTTATTCTTAAAAAACTTTAATTTCAAACCTAAATTCAACAACATATCGCTATTTACATTTATCCGACGTTTCGGATAAAAAAACCATCATCAATGGTATTTGATGATGATAACGAAGAAACGAAACGTCGGATCGGAAATCTAATTACGTCATCATGTAGAGGAGGCAAAATGGCATAAGAATGTGAATTTTATTTTGATCAATTTTCTTTATTAAAGCCTTAAAAAAATGAATAATTGCAATCTACGAATTCTTGAAATTTAAAATATAATTAATTTTTTTCAGATTTTAATGAAGAGGATAGATCACAATAAAATTCACGTTCCTATGCCAATTTTTGTCCTCTACCTAGTGACGTAATTAGATTTTTGATACCACGTTTCGGTCCTTCGTAATCATCATTAAATAACATTGATGATGGTTTTTTTTCAGCCGAAACCTCGGATAAATGTCAGGAGCGATATGTCGTAGGTTTTAGGATTAAAATTAGTGTTTGAAAAAACAAAGTTTATGGTTGCAAAGAAACGAAACGTCAGATTGAAAATCTAATAACATCAACTTGAAGAGCAGGAAAAGTAGCAATGGGAATGTGAAATTTGTATTGTTATGTCTTTTGAAATAAAGTCAGAAATAAATAAAAACGAAATCGGGAAAATTCGGGTTTTCCCAAATATCGGAAGTAATCGGATTTTTTTAGATTCCGAAGTATGACGTTGTAGGATTCAGCAAGGCACGCCTTTTCTCTAATTTAATCATCTTTGTATCTCTTCTGGGTTCCGAGATCCCTGTAGTGTGCATTCTTATATGGGACACCGTGTATATTATCAGAAAGGTTGTAAAATAATTAAAAATTGAAAATATCTTGCTATTGCCAGTTGAAAAAATGGTATGTAGTGAAAATTAAGGTGATATACAGGATGTTCCAAGAAGAAGTGCCTCGTCCCCTTATCTTCGTTATTTTAAAAGAAATCCCGATACACTTTTTCATTCAAAAGCTTATACTCTATTTCGAAATGATGATGAATATGATTTTTGAAGTAATAAATCATTTTCTGATGGCTGATACATAGGCGTACATAATTACGTACATATACGTACATATTTTAAACGTTTACCTGTCCTAATACTCGGACTTTCCCAGCATTATATTTATCACACTTAGGTTTTTTTATTACTATTGTAAACATTCAAATTTGACGAAATATTACTATTCTTCGTCTGCCTCCGTATCATTGCGAATTAAATCCCATTGAACTTGTTTGGGCCCAAGTAAAAAGTTTTGTAGCAAGGAGAAACACGACATTTAAAATGAAAGATGTTAAAATTATCTTTGAGGAATCTTTAAAAAATGTCGATTCTGAAAAATGGCGTAAGTGTATTGAGCATGTTATAAAAGAAGAAGAAAAAATGTGGAAACTAGACCATTTAAGGGATCTAATTGTAGAGCCTTTAATTATATCCTTGGAACATGACGAAGATTCGACGGATTTTTCTGACGACGAAAATGATATACCATAGTTCTCTACATAGCTGTTTACACAAAATCGCAATTCTTATACCTTATTATATAAATATTATATGTGATAAAATGTTACAGTAATACTAACTGTTTTTGAATATACATAAATAAGTGAATAAATAAAAGTACTTAGGTAAAACAGGTATTTTAAATTAAATACCCAAACGTACGCTACTGCAGGTAGAAAATGGCCCCTTTGCTAAAAAAGCTTATTGTTTGCAGGGGGATTGCCATACAAAACAGGGTGGAATGGTTAAAATATAATACAGCAGGCTATAACAGCTGTGGCTAAATATTTAGAAATCACAAAAATTTATTTGACCACTCTGTTAGCGTTTTGCATTTATAAGTAGGTTTTATTACTCCGCACCATTTCGAAATAGAGTATAGTTTAAATACTTTTTAAAGGTATTGTCACATTTAATGGAAACTAATTACAAAATATTGATTTTTCAAAAAGTTTCCAAAAATTGCTAGGATTGTGTCCATCAGAATGTTTTCAGAAAACCATTTTAATAACAGATATAATTTACATAAAAAGCAAGCGCCCCCGTAGCAAGGGTAAACAGATACCTGTAATCGATTTTTCGATACCATGTCTACATATAAAATATTATTTTTCTTATGTAAAACCATGGCAACGAAAACTTCATTACTGGTTTCTCTTGACGCTTACTATGGGGATGCCGGTTTTTCATGTACAGGGTGGCCCGTTTATTTAGGATCTACGGGGTGTACCAAAAAAAGTTTAATACAAAAGTTGTTTGGATTTTCCTAAACCTTTAAAATATTATATTTTTATATATACAGGGTGTTCGTATTTTCGTGGACAAATATCAACTTCTTTATTTTAAATAGAATACCCTGTTTATTACGGCATTTTTTAATTTCTCAGAAAATTTTAGATATATTTTATATATAATATCTTATACCTAAGTCTAACAGTTTTTGACATATTTTGAATTTTATGTCAAAAATGACGTTTGCAAGTCTAAATATAACTATCATTTTCTCCTATTGAAAGCCTTTATTATTTAATTAAAGTTGGTTTCCTTGTAGAAGGAGGGGATCTACTTCAGTAGTCTGTATTGCCATTTTTATCATAAATAAATACAGGGTGATAAAAAACTAACATTAAGAATTGAAATGAATAAATGGCCAAACGTCATTTTTTTAAAATGGAAACTCTCTATTTTTACAATTTTAATCTTATTTAGCACTAAAAATAAGGGCGATTTTGTATAAGGTTGTCTATTCGAAAAACTTGTAGTTTTTGAAATATTGGCCATTTAACATTTTTCTATTGTAAAAATACTATACGGCTTTTGAGTTTTGTTTTTAGTTGGCCATGATGGCGAGGCGTGGCGAAAAAAAAAACAATCGAGCACTACAAAAGTGACAATACACCTACTTATTACCCCAGCCTTGACGATTAAGTTATTAACATTTCGTCGGGCGCAGCTGTTCTAGTAGATACAACAGTCTTTTTTTTGCATCGTGTATGGTAACCTATAGTGTTAAAAATCCCCACCGCATAAGTAGCCTCCTATAATGTGTCCAGAAATGTAAAACGCTTGCCAATGGTAGTGTTCTTCTCTATGCTAAAATACGATATTTATAATTTGTAAATTATAACTTAATCAGGCGCAGTGTATCCAAGAGATCAAAATGTTTGCCACGTGCACATCAAACCTTCCAACACAAACTGTCACGGACGTATCGATAGCTGGTCTAAAAATAGGGGGCTACCTATGCGGTGGGGATTTTAACACTATAGGTTACCATACACGATGCAAAAGAAAGACCTTGTATCTGCTAGAATAGCTGCGCCCGACGAAAGGTTAATAACTTAATTGTCCCGGCTCGGCTGTGGTAATAAGTAGGTGTATTGTCAGACGACAAGAAATAGTGTCATTTCTGTAGTGCTCGATTGTTTTTTTTTTCACCATGCCTCGCCGTCATGGCCAACTAATAACAAAACTTAAAAGCCGTATAGGATTTTTACAATAGAAAAATGCTAAATTGCCAATATTTCTAAAACTGCAAGTTTTTCGAATGGACAACCTTATACAAAGTCGCCTTTATTTTGAATGCTAAATAATATAAAATTATAAAAATAGGGGGTTTCTATTTAAGAAATAAATACTTTTAACGATTTTTTCATTTAAATTTTAAACGTTAGTTTTTGATCATCCTGTATTTATTATAAAAATGTCAACACAGACCACTAAAGTAGATCCCGTTCCACAAGGAAACCAACTCTAATTAAGTAATAAAGGATTTCAAAAGGAGAAATTGATAGTTATATTTAGACCTGCAAACGTCATTTTTGATATAAATTTTAAAATATGTCAAAAATGGTATAGGATATTATATATAAAATATATCTAGAATTTTCCGAGGAATTCAAAAATGCCTTAATATACTATAACATTAACCCTTTTCACCTTTTATTTCTCTAATTTTATTTCGATCTTAATTGAAATTATTCGTATAAGTAAAAGTAAGAGTTAAACGTTCCTTGAGTTACCCTGTCGCTGCTCAGATGTCTTATTGCGGTGGCACTAGGGGTGTGAGTTCGAATTCTGAAAATTCAATTAAATGTGGGCGCCAGATCTAGAGTAGACCGAAAGATAAGAAAAGATAAGATAAATTGTCAGATTACATTATCCATAATAAGACACCAATGTAAGGAAAGTAAACGCAAGAAATAAAAGATATGCTTTCCCTCAAAAATTTTAATAATAATCTTTGACTCCACTGAGTATCTTTTCAAAATTACATCTTAATTCCAACCACCAATTACGCTTGGCATAGGTAAGATAGAATAAGCAATACTCAACAATATTGATTCTAGATTACAATATAATGAGATCGTAGTATATGAAATTTTCTTTACGACCCTAATTAAAATTAATGATTCTGATAAGCGAATAGCCCATAAGTTACGATCAGCTCATTAATAAGTCAAAATATTTCAATACATAATCCCATAGTAATCTCCAGTAATTATAATCAAAATGTTTTACCAATTAACAATCTGTATACCTAGGTAAGATAAAATAAGCAGTACTTAAGAAGAACTTCAATCACATATTGTATTTAGAAAATATGTCTAATTGGGAGATAATTTAAGAGAAATTTATTTTATATTAAATTTAGGGCTTACCCTTGAAAAATTTAAATATAGCCGAATAATATCACTACTTGTTCTGTAGTAACTTGAGTAAAGATAAGTAAGAAACAATAGTTTACAAAAATTTACAAATGGAAGTTTCCGAGATTAATATTGAGTATATACATGAGTATTCAATCTCTATAATACATAGTAGGTACTCACTAAAAATAATTATTTTGATTGATCAGATCAAAATCCAAGTACGAGGCTTAAAGTTAAAAATAGATAATCTCGTTTTGAGATACAGTAGATTAATTTACAATGAGATAAATGTACAAAATTTGATTGATAAGATCAAAATTCAAGATACGAAGTCTAAAGTTAAAGATATATAATCCCGTCTTGAGATTACGGTAAGATAACTGTACAATAAGGTAAATATACAAGATAATTCAAAGGTAAGATAAAGGTAAGATAGATATGGTAAAGATACTTAAAATTAAATTTTGAAATGTTGGTTTTTCAATTTTAAAAAGATGAAATAATGAGGAATTGTGCAAACATTTCTAAAAGGTAAAAAGGATCACTTATCTTATTCCAGACGAGAATGCTCAGGGCTCCAAAACGCTTCTTCAGCAAAGTGGTTTCATAACCACGGAGTCATCCCGACCATGTAATTTCCACTTTCCAACCAACAATTACATTGCTACCCACCAGGCTACGATTGGAATGGAACGCGTCCGTGAATCTCCTGATCCTCTCCTATAGTCTCCTCATTTGCCCATATGAATTGAAATTTAGTACTCGAACCAGTTCAAATTTAGGATCCCATCAGAGTTGAAGTTACAATTAGAGTAAAGTTACGTAGGTAGAATCAAGATTAAATTTCAAGGTAGAATTAAGAGCCTGAAATAAAAAACGAACATAAGACGTCTCAAAATGGCGTCCTCGTGCTGCTAAAAAAAAACTCGCCATCACTCAATTAATTACCTGATGTTCGGCTCTCCTTCAGTGTCGGCTAATCCATACTAAAATGCCATTGGAGTCAAAAATTATTATATCCAGCCTCGCTGCTATCAATTTCCAGGGAAATTAACACATTCTTGACGCCGTTGTCACCGCCTTTACACCCTTAGGCCTGAAGGTCTATTCGAAAAAGGGACTTCTGCTTCAGCAACAATCGGTTTTATTCACCAAAACTCATAAAAACTAACTTCCGCAGGATGACACGAGACCAACCTACAAAACCCGAGTCGATACGAGGTCAATTCAAATACCACCAACTAAGCAATTACGAATTCACTTCCTAATTAGAAAACTCCGCGAAAAACTCAATCAAACCTCATTCACAAAACATTCTGAATTATGTAACTATCAAAATAAAGCACGTAGTCATGTCACAAACTAAAGAAAGGCTGTAAAATTAATAGATGCATTGTTAGTTGCCTATCTACATCGCAAACTTTTCATATTAAATTGAAGATTCCGGCAATCATATTTGGGATTACAAAAACTGTATGCCTGCAGTCCAGTGGCATAGACAAATCAATTACATTAAAATAATTCCAATGGTGTGCTAGATTATATCGAAGTTTGTGAATGTAAGAAAATAAATGAATTGTTTTTGGATATTTAACCGCGAATTGCTACAGAAAATTCATAATTACTGACATTGGAACGAGCATATCCAAATGATTGTTACAATACAGGGTATTCTATTTAAAGTAAGGGACTTGATACTTGTCCACGAAAATACGAACAACCTGTATATATCTAAAAATTTAATATTTTATAAGTATAA
This sequence comes from Pissodes strobi, assembly GCA_016904865.1. Classification (NCBI taxonomy): domain Eukaryota; kingdom Metazoa; phylum Arthropoda; class Insecta; order Coleoptera; family Curculionidae; genus Pissodes; species Pissodes strobi. The sequence goes on from MU181982.1 coordinate 131,408, forward strand.
GTAAATACAAACAACTTTTGTATTAAACTTTTTTGGTACACCCCGTGGATTCTGAGATAAGGTGTCATCCCATAATAAACGGGCCACCTTGTACATTATCTCGGTTATAATTTCTGATAAAACTTTTTTGACATTCTGGTGGAAAGAGTTCCAGTATTACAGACGTCAAAGCATCATTTCATTTAAGAAACATGCAATTTTTGGAAACTTTTAGAAAACACAATATTTTGTAATCAGTTTGGGTTAAATGTGGTAACACCTCTAGCTAAACTTTCAAATGTAAAAGAGTTTATGGAGAAATCTTCAAAAATAACGGATATAAGAGCGGTGGAATTTCTACATGTGACACGTTGTATATCGTGTGGAATATCTAAAAAAAGATTTGTAAAAAAGTAAAAATGTCAAATTTATATTTTTACTAAAAAATCGTTTCATTGGTTTCAGGAATCTTACTAGAGGGGGTACAGTGGTTCTGAGCCCCGCTTATACTCTGAGCAAGAAGAAACTCTACCGTTCCTACGTGGATCAGATCCAACCAGACAAATGAATGAAGATTGATGATCCGTAAGACTGATTTTGAATGAATTTTATCACACGCGCGTATGACAAAAATAATATTAGCATTTCCACAATGCGGAAAAATATTTTCTTGAAGGATTTACTTGAAAATAGAAAATCGCAAAAAAATGGTTTTTCAAGCTTGGCCCGCGCGTTCGGCGGGTCCGGCGGTATTTTGTTTATTTCCATGGATAGTCCATTGATAATACTTACTCTCTCGCTGTCTGTCTCGTTAGTACGTCGATTTTTCTTACAATAATAATTGTTTTATTCAGTAGCTGCCCGTCAGTATTTTACAGTATGTATTAAAACAAACGTATATATGTCTTTTCCTCTGTGTTTTTTTTCGGCCGGGTGAAACATAATGTTTTGGGCAAAAACACATACCTATATGGGCATGTCAAAAACTACTTTTGAAGTAGCCACATTTTACATGAGATGTACAAGGAGGCATGAACATTATGAAATATGCTTTTTGCAGAATATATAAGACTATGAAAGTGTAAACAAGAAAATTAATAATGTTTTTCGGCTTGTATTTTTACAGATACTCTTTATTTCTCAAATATTTTGCTTACTATTTGATGACGAAAAACCCAAAAGCTATTATTAATTAGCTTAAATAGATCCGGTTTTAAGATCTTCATTAATATTATTTTTCTATACGACTTAATTTCCGTCCTTAATAAATTCGGATTTCGATTCACGATGTGATACCGAATGCATTTTGTTTCACCCTGTATAGCAACTTATCATATAATATACAACTACAGTTTATCCAATTAATATATGTAATCAAAACAGTACCTTTTTTAAAAATATGCAAAAAAATTGTGACACGTAGTGATCAAGTTCAATGGCATTTTGTACAGTTTTTCGGCGAGAGGAAAAGCAACGTCAAAACCTGTTTATGGCGCAGCGAATCTGTGGCGAACTGCGCAGAGCAGAACGAGAAGAATGATATTCTAGGAAGTGCACAAGACCAAATAATGTTAAATAAAGTTAAAGTCAACTTTTTATTTCATAAACAGGACAGAGCAGAAAAAGCTTGAGGGAAAAACGCTTTGGCTACAAATTTAAGCTATAATTGTTTTAAAATCTACTATACAATTGCTCGAGATGTGGTGAAGGGCTAAAGATTTATTATTTACACGTATAGGATTTTGAATGACAAATTTGATATAGCATAGCACACTCTACACTAGAAGAAAAAAAAATACGCATATTTTTGTCGAATACTCCCATATTTAAATATTCGAATATTAAAATGTTCAAAACACTCGCGAATTCGAATATTCTGCTATACCTATTTAGCTATTCGAATATTTTAATATTATTTAAAAAATAAAATACTTTGAGCGCACTACAATTTCTCAAACTAGGTATTCTGGCAGATTCGATAATAATTAAATTAAAGATATTTCTTAACCACCACACTTTTCCCTAACTTGTACTATTAAAATGAAATACTTGACTGTCTCTAGCCATGGTACCCGCTATATACTAGCACATCTGCGGTTTCGTTTTTTTTTTAATAAATTCGAATGCGGATACCCTGTACAGCGTCAATAACGCAGATAAGATAAGATATTTGAATAAAGGACATTGAAATCGACTTTCAATATTTTTTTGCTATGTACAAGGTACGTAATAATATGGTTGGAAAGGCGTTCAAGATCTTTTTTGGCATTTAATAAAATTTTTATTATGCCTTTCAAGCCTTCGTTTTAATAGGAAGTAAAAAAAATGCATCGCTTTTTGCACGGAATGTGTTTAAAAATAAATTCATGGCACGTCACTGGTTTTATTATTTTTAATTTAGTCGCTTTTAGTTCAAAAGTCAATGTCAAATTTCTACATTTCATGTGCTAATATTTTAACAAATTAAAAGAAAAACATTGTTGCCTGTAGTTCCTATAGCAGTCCGTACAATTTGAAATATTGAATTTACAGAGTGGGCCAACAAAATTTTTGTTGTCACCTCAGTTTAAAAGGGAAGCTTTGAAATAAAACTATTAAATGAACTTCACAGCTTGGAGATTTATCCTAAACGTTTTTCGCCTGTGCATTTTCGAGATAGAACATTTTATTATTTCCGAGTCAGGTCGTTCTTCGTCGAGTGGTATAGCATAGCTGTTTTCCTGCCGAAAAAACTGGACAAAATTCTACGACTAAACCAGTAGAATTTCTTATAGAGATAATCATATTAAGTTAATATTACAAGTAGATTCTTAAATGTGACTGATCGGAAATATTCTTGGACGCGGCACGGTTTTTGGCTTTTCCTTATGTATGTAAAAAGGGTGGTTCATTATAAAATTCAGAAAAAATATATTTTAAGGCAAAGCCTCGTTTTATGCAAGTTTAGGTATAGTTATTTGGAACGGCAATAAGGCATGAGCACCTTCACTGAACTCGAATTAAATTAAGTTTATTTCGGAAAATAATAGATGAATCTGTTGGAAAAGAGATGAACTATGTATCATCTAATTAATGATAATTTTTGTAACATCCAATTTGATTGACCCCCTTATATAAAAGTCGAGAATTGTCCGTTGCGTCCAAGGATTTTTCAAGCCTTGTATCGAACTATAGTGGACGTGATATTAGAGTGATTTTTTTATACAGTACCTGCACACCCAAGGGATTTTGCGCATAATATCTTTTTTACTGTCTGTTTTTTGGCCTAAAAGCTGCTTCTATTTGATTGAGAAGCTCGACAGAATATCGATAGTCCTGATATCAAATTTCGATTGCACGCTTGAATCAGACAAAGATAGTCGGACTTTAAAAGTTTGGAATGCTTTTAGGCTACGAAACGATAACATTGACCAACTCTAGTCGGCTCAGCCGACAACATCCGACCAAAAGAACGATTTCTTCCAAAATATATCAAACATGACCTTTTTAGACTTGTGATCCGAATTAAGTGTGCGCATTTCCGGGTGTCAAATTTCTTTTGAGGCAATTTTGCGCAGACGCGAAAAATAAAACGGTTTTACAGACATGCATATCGAAATCATCCTGCATTAATTTTATGACAATTAAAAAAAAATCCTTTTGCAGTAATCATTTACACTGAGAAAAATATACCAATTAATTAATCTAATCAGGGAGTAGGCCATTGTGTTATTTCAATTCTATACATATTTGGATCAAGTAAAATTAAAATTTTCTTGAGTATTCGTCTTAACCAAAATTAGTTTATCCGTGTATTTTACACCTACCTCCGACACATCCATTGAAGCCGTGAATTTAGTCGGCTTGCGTTTTTATAAATTACTGCCTTATTGATTTCCGGCTTTAACTTATTATGAAGCAATAATCATTTACACTGAGAACAATGATTTATTTTGATGACTGTGAGAGATTTTGTGATTTAGAAAAAGTTGTTGAGATGCACAAGAAGCATTCGTCTATCAAAATTGTCTCAAAAGATCTGAATATTTAAGATTGATCAAATTATTCATACAAATTAATATTTAATAGGGTTTTTAAATTTCATTGTTTCTTTCGCTGTGGAACATATCGTTGTAGAATAAATGTTTTTCGTTTTTTTGTTTTAGTTCATCGTTTATAAGTTTGTATTATTTTGTGGTTTCGGAAATATGCAGTCTATTTGAAACGTATCGTTTCCCTGTATAAATTGAATGTTAATCAAGTTTATGTTGGAATTTTTTATTATTTTTTTTTGTGCGTGTTGGATATTATGGGTACACGATCTCCACAGTGAAAGATAACCAAAATTGTAAATTTGTTTGTAAATTTTCCCCGTTACTTTTCATGTAGGACGCTCATTATCCTTTTGTGATACAATTAGTAACAATAAATATACAGAGTGCCTCGAACAAGTGAGGCCTCTCGTATTAAACACATTACAGTACTATTTAATAGTAGTTAGGTAGGATATAATTTCAAATTATCAGTATTTTGCAAATTTTAGTATTAGTTAGTAATTAACAAATTAACAAATTTTCCTTTAGCCTGTTGGGACTTCGTGTTGAGAAGAGACAGAAAAATGTCCATAAAGCCTAGAAATTATCGATTTAGACCACATGTATATAATATATCCTAGTGATATTCACTAGTGTATGTAATAGCAATACAAAAAACGTTATTTCCTAATAATTAATGTTTTCCTTAAATTTTTGTGTCTCCTCTTAACAAACGGCACTTAAATATTTCGTTGAGCTCTGTCTGGTCTGGAGTCTGTTGTTTAACACGTTTTCCTTTATAGTGCATTAGTTTGGTACTAAACCAGTTCGGGAGTGACTACCTGTCTATCGCGATGGATTCTTTATGCTAAAGATTCGTCCGCCTCGACATGTAGTCGCTCCCAAATATGTATAATTCCAACCAACTCTTCTAGATAGGAATTTAAAAAAATCTTGTGTGATATTGTACTTATTTTGTACAACGCTTTTTGTACTTTAACGAAATTTTATTATGAACGTATGTATGTGTAAAAACATTTTGTCAATAAAGATTATTATTACGATTATTTTGTATCTTAATTTTATGCTTTAATGCCATCATTTCATGTTATATGTCCTAACCAGTAATCAGGTACAAGGTAAGTAAATTAAAAGTTGAGACTAATTCTGAAGCAAAATGTCCATATAATTATTGGTCATAAACAGTTACAATTTTAAGTCATACATTATTACATTTGAAAAAAAATTATGTGCTTTACCTTTATAAGCACACAACTGAAGTGAAACTTCTGAAAGAGATATTAGGAATTAAGTTTTTATTTTTGTAAGCTCCTTTGCTCGACTTCTGTTTTTTTCTCAATTTTTATTTCAACTTTTTTTTATCGCCGAAAACCACGTTTCTGTATCTTGTTTTTAATTTTTTTCTTTATTGCGTTTTATAATACTTTTATTAACTTTCCGAACAATTTTTTTGTATTATTTTTTTTCTTATTTGGTTTTTATAATACTTTTATTAACTTTTCGAACAATCTTTTGTTTTTTATTATTATATTTTTTTCTTATTTGGTGTTATAATTCTTTTATTAACTTTCCGAATTTTTTTTGATTTTTTTTTCAATTTTTTCTCCTTTTTCTCAAAAAAAATTGTTTTTTTATAAAGCATATTTTTCTTCCCATTTTTGCCATGCCCGACCTCGTAGCTGAACTACTTCGCCTTGTTTTCGTATAATTTCGTATGTTTTGGCATAATTGCCCCTAGCTTGTCAGATGTTCGATTTGAGGCTCCGTTGCATAGATATCGGCAAAAAACGGTTTTTTCCCCAAATGCCCTTTAATTGGAGCGCCGATCCCCCATATGGTCAAAGTTACCCCCGCCCCCCTCCCCCATTAGGCGCACCTGAGCTATAAATAATAAATAAGAATTTCCTAATTTCTCAGTGTTGTAATGAAACCTGGTGTTTTAGTTATTCTTGCATAACGAAGCATTTTCGACTGCATTGATCTTTACTGCACCTCCCATTGGAGCACGTGAGTGTAATATCTCTTTAGAATGCATTTTGCCATTTTGACAAAGCCTATGCTTAAACAATCAACAAATGAAAGTATAACATGCTTCTTTTGTATAAAAGTATGCTGGGACTCCTTTTTATTTATTATTTTTTAAAGTTTGAAGTTTAAATTTAGACTTTAATATCAAATGGATTTAGAAGCATCTCCCGCTGAAGTACCTATAAATGGAACCCCCCTTTAACTTTCTCAATTGACGTTTTAGAAAAAAACGTCAAATACAAAAAATAAAGGGTATGATGTGAACTTTTTTGTGGCATAGCACAGTTGTATACAGGGTGTTCCACAAATGCGGGATTAAACAAAGTTTAATTTTTTTAAACGGAACACCCTATAGGTACAGTGTGTCCAAAAAAGTATGCGACATACGGGAAACTTCTTTATTATTGGATTCTCAGTAAATTTTATTCTTCATAAAAGTTGGTGCTTGTCCTAAAACAGTAAACGAGTTTTTCAAATTTTACGTACTGCTTTTAGTGCGGACGCAAATGTCATTTTTCCGAAATCGCGTCAAGAGCCCCTAACTAACCCAAACTAACCCAAACTACCTTAATTTATAAAGATACAGCAAAATCATATAAGGAAAAGTTCTTCCAAATTAAAAAAGTAATCTAAATATGAAATTTGAGTTAAGTGAGTTTTTTCTCGATTTTTTTCTCAAACGTTACTCCATCGGTGAATGCTTTGTTCTTTTGTTATTAGTATATTTGCCAAGCAACTTCAAAATGTATTTAAAGTAGATATTAGTTACATAGTTACATAATGTTTCAGTTTTTACAGAGATAAAAGCCAGTTTAGGTAGGTATCAATGTGTTGCAAACATATTTAAACAATTTTGGTCCAAAATAATTGTCCACAATAATTATTACAAAATACAATTGGAATGACTGACTCACTAATAATTAATTTCATATGTCAGAACGAAGTAAAATTATAAGATCAAACGAACTTACCTTAAGTGATGTTCGATCTTAATTATATGAAGGCTTCGTCGAAATAAATAAACAGTGTAGTATCCCGCATTCCATGCATATTGGCCACAAATTTTAAAGCAAACCTAAAAACGCTGATGCACATCCCTCACACCCGTCGCCTGCCCATATTACTAATCAGTCTTTTTAAAGCCATATAAAAATGTTGCAACATGTGTTCATGGGTATTAATATTTATTTTATTTTTATTAGGGAGGGGCTGGGACTTTATTTATTTCGACGAAGCCTTCATATAATTAAGATCGAACATCACTTAAGGTAAGTTCGTTTGATCTTATAATTATACTCGGCTTCGTCTCATAAATAAACAGTGTAGATGTTTAAAGCTCATGTTGCAGCATTTTATATTTTAGTGTAGATAAAAGCCAGACATATAATAATTTTTATATTACTTTTAGTAAGTGTGATAATGTAATTACAAATTTCAACATATAGGAAAAAAAAATATTATCTATAATATTATTAGAACTTATTGTTATTGTAACAACAAAACTTCCAAAAAAAGAAGAAAAAAAACTAGTTAACAGGTATAGGTCCCTACCAATAGTATAATTTTTAAACAGAACGTAATACAGATTGGGCAAATTCCTTATTATCTATCACTGGTCTGTTATAAAACCTAGCAAAAGTTTCTGAGTTTTTTGACCAGCCCGCTGCCAATCGAATGGCATCAAAATTTACTCCCGCGCGAGCTGCTGAAGAGGTTGAGGCGTGCCTTGTACTTTGAGGCTTAAAAAGGTTTGTATCCAGCCCGCTTGCCTGTAAGATATTTTTTATCCACCTACTAATCGTTTGGGTGGTAGCTTGATGATGGGGTCTTTTGTAGGTAATAAAAAGGGTTTTACATGAATTTCGTAATTCTTTGGTCTTTTCTAAATATTTAATTAGAGCCCTAGCTACACATATTTGGGGATCCGTATTAAAGAATGGAAGAATAAGAAATGGTTGGGGCTTATTTAAAGCCGAAGTTTTTAATCTATTAACAATTTTAATTTCTATTTTATCAGAACGAATTAAAATATTATTAATTTTTATTAAACTTAATGTCTGAATTCGTTGACCAGTAGATAGGGCCAGTAAAACAACCAGTTTTTTGGTTAACATTTCAAGAGAAACTGTATTATTTTCGAGAGATTTTACATAGGTTAGAACAATACTAGGGTCCCAAATGTTTTCATATCTCGGCAGCGGTGGTTTTTTAGAAAATATACCTTTAAAGAACCTTTTAATACGGAAATCCGAACCTATTTCGGGGCCTGCTATTTGGCCAATAGCAGCTCTGTAAGAGTTAAGTGTGCCATAGGAGGCGCCCTTATTAAATTGGCTAGTTAAAAAACTCATAACTCTTGTCACTGTTACCTCGAAGGGATTAAATTGGTTAGAAATGCAAAACTGCCACCAATTTTTGAGACCTACCGAATATTGTTTTAGAGTAGATTCTGTTATAGAAGAAATACATATGTCTACAGAGTCTTGAGGAACCTTTCCTCGTAAGAGCGCTTTCCGGATAACTTCCCTACAACCAGCGAAAGGCTTTTGGAAAGTGGATGAGGTATTCCGCTAAAAGAAAGTAACATGTTCGTGGGTTCAAAAATTAATGGTTCTGTTATTAATAATGATTTGAACAATGGGTACCATGGTTGAGAGACCCAAAAAGGCACCACTACAATTCCCTCTGCTTTGTCCTTAATAATCTTTTGTAAGACTCTTAGGATTACTGAAAAAGGAGGGAAAGCATAGAAATCAAGATCAGTCCAATTTAGGGTAAAAGCATCGACTTTAAAAGCCTCTGGGTCTTTCAACCATGAAACAAATTTCGAACATTTATTATTTAAGCGACTTGCAAATAAATCAATATTTGGGTTTCCAAATTTATGTATAATATCATCAAATGCATAATCAGCAAGGGTCCATTCAGTTTCTTTATGAATTTGCCTAGACGCTTGATCAGCATAAACATTATCTTTGGTATTAATGTATGAGGCAAAAATGTAAATATTTCTTTTCTGGCACCAACACCATATTTTTCGAGCTATGTTATTAAGCTGTTGAAATCTAACACTTCCCATCCGGTTTATAACTGATATGGCAGTCGTATTGTCTACCCTGCAAATAATATTACAATTCGAATTCTTTGTTGCCAAACATTTTAGGCCAAAATATACAGCTAATAACTCTAGAATATTAATGTGGTATTTTTTCTCGTCTTCAGACCAAAAACCAAAAGTAGTTCTATTATCACAAACAGCCCCCCATCCGGTTCCCGAGGCATCGGTATAAATTTCAACTTCAAAACTGTCTGTTCGAATTGTATTAAAACCGTTTGGTGTTTTGTCTAACCACCAGGTAATATCGGAGTATAAAGTGGGGGATATATACATGCTTGCATCATAATTATTTCTAGAATTTAACAGTGCAAGATATTTTTCTCTTTCGAAGAGCTTTAAGTACAAAAAATCATATTTAATTGCTGGTGCAGCAGAAACTAAGGTGCCAATAAATTTTGAGAATTCTCGAATTTTACATTGTTTTAATGCCTGATACCTTGTTAACATCGCAATTATTTTAAAACGTTTTTTATCTGGCAAATATAACCGCATATCAGTTGTATTATAAACAAAACCCAAATATTGACAAATATGACCTGGAATAAGATTACTCTTATTATAGTTTATCAAAAAACCCATCTGTTCTAAAAGGCTTATAGTTTCTTTTATATTATCTTCACATTCTACCTGTGACTTTCCTAAAAGTAGTAAGTCATCTAAAAACGCCACAGATAAATAACCCTTCTTTCTAAGCATAGCAAGAATTGGTTTTAAGATTTTTGTAAAGATAAATGAAGCGCAGTTTAGGCCGAAAGGTAGAACATTGTATTCAAACAAGGATCCATTAAATCTAAATCTTAAAAATTTTCTATGGGATTTCTTGATAGGTATATGATAGTAGGCATCTTTTATATCAATACTAGCCATAAAACCGTTAGGTATAAGTAGACGAGAGACCGTTCTATGGTCCTCAATCTTAAAGAGTGAAACATTTATATACTTATTGAGTGATTTTAAATTTATTAATAAACGATAAGATTTATCTGGTTTTGGAACAGTAAAGATAGAAGAAATGAATTGGCCCTCACTTGACTCAACACTTGAAATTGCGCCCTCTTTTAACAGTTTTTGAATTATATCACCTATAATTAACTTTTCACTATGTGATAGCTTATGTTCTGAGGGGACGAAATGTTGTGTAGGAACCTTAAAAAAGGGTATGCTAAAGCCTTTAATATAAGATATAATTCGGTCATTAATGGCAAATTTTTTCCAAATTTGAGCATAATGCTTTCATCGACCACAGGTTTCACTAACCTCTAATAATGATGTCTGCGGTTCTCCCCCTGCGATTGATGGCGATATGGTTTTTTCGACTGTTGTGCTTTGTACCGTTGAACTAGAGGCTTCCTGCTTCTGTTGCTGGGAACACGGTAGACCCGTCCACCCTGATAGGTTCCCCTCTTTATTGAAGATGGACGTCTGAAGTTTTCCTGTCTTGATGTTGAAGGTTGATTTCCAGTACCCTTTTTCTGAATTTTTAGTTGTTCACTAGCTTTGTCGAGGTCTTTGGCCATCTTAATAGTGCTATCTAGGTCTTTACCAAAAAGCCATTCAGTTATGGGTGTATCTGTTAAGGTGTCCTTAAGATCTTTATTTATGTTTAAAGATATTAATTCCCTACGAGAAACAGATTCCATGTGATGAACGTCGCAAAGTAAACGACCAATATCATTTAAACACTCGATATACGTCATATTTACCCCCTCCCCTTCTTTTAACATATCGGTAATAAGCCTAGCGACACCTGAGGTTGCGGCCCCTATCTGGCACTGAAGATTTGACAGGCGAGTGTCACGACGAATTGTATTTTCTGGAAGTGCTTTTTTAACTTCCATATTGATTTTTGGGGGATTCAGTTCAACACAATTTTCCGGAGGGAGGTATTTTTTAATCAAATCACTCTTTGATTCTGATGATAACCCAGACTGTAAAATTCTAACCCAACGTGAAGCCATTTCTGGTTGAATAGGATCAGAAAAAGATTTTTCTTGCTTTTCATCTTCCTCCAAGAGAGATAAGGCTTGTTTAATAGGGGCTGGCATATGATCATCACTTTGTGCAGCTTGTTGGGTATTAGTGTCTCTTGGTGAGCCACCTGAGAACAGGAAACCAGTAGATAGCGGAGAAAATATCCGAGGGAAAAAAGAAAAAATAAGAACAAACTAATATATCACCACCCTAGGTAATAATATTTAAAAATTACGGTAGTTCGCCTCAGCATAGGAAATATTAATTTTACAATATCGTATTGCCACCCTAGGCAAAAAACAATATTTATCTTCCCAATATTGTATAGCCACCCTAGGCAAAAAACAATATGGTTATTTTCAAATTGTTATCTCAGTCACCCTAGACTGATATTATTAACTCGACAGTCAATTAGAATTTTTAAAACCTGTAAAACTCTGCCTCTCTGGATAAACAAATAGCCTTGTAAAATATCTATAAGATAAAACAGTACATACTATTATTTTCAATTCTTCGAATATCAGCAATTTCACTACGTTCGCTGCCATTATCCGAATCAGACGACCTAGAAGAATATTCCTCAGAAGAAGGAGATGTCGATCTTTTTCTTCTTTTCCCTCTCTCAAGTCTATCTAAACGTCGTTCAATACTTCTTAAAATTCTAGTCGAAACACTTTCATTTTCACTAACAGAAAAGTTACCCCGGTCTGGCGACGGACTTCTACGCCTTTTCCTAAAACGCGAACGGGATTTATTCATTTTAAAAGCCCGATCTACCCGCCAAACCGTAACACAAAACTTCAAAAAACAGTCTTACGAGACGAAATACTGATGCGTGTAGCCGCCTATACACAAAAAACGAGACTGATTAGTAATATGGGCAGGCGACGGGTGTGAGGGATGTGCATCAGCGTTTTTAGGTTTGCTTTAAAATTTGTGGCCAATATGCATGGAATGCGGGATACTACACTGTTTATTTATGAGACGAAGCCGAGTATAATTATTGCTATTTATTTGTTTTTATTCCAAACGCATGGCCTACTCTTCAAGACTAAAATATTTTTATATGGCTTTTTAGGATACTTGGGCATATTTTAATCATCGGGTGCAAAAGATAAATAAATTATTAGTTGTTATACATGAAATGAAAAGAGTTGGGTCTATTCATGATTTCGAGTGGAAAAAATTTTGAATCAAAAGTGTTTAAATGTGTTTGCAACACACTGATACCTAAACTGGCTATTATCTCTGGAAAAACTGCAACATTATGCAACTAATTTCTATCTTAAATAAATTTTGAAGTTACTTGGCAAGTATACTAATAACAAAAGAACAAAATATTCTCCAGTGGGGTAACGTTTAAGAAAACAATCGAGAAAAGAAGAAAAATTAAAAGTTAACTCAAATATCATATTTAGATTACTTTTTTAATTTGGAAGAACTTTTCCTTGTAACATTTTGCTGCATCTTTATAAATTAAGGTACTTTACTCTTGACGCGATTTCGGAAAAATTATATTTGCGCCGGCACTAAAAGCAGTACGGAAAATTTGAAATACTCGTTTACTGTTTTAGGGCAAGCACCAACTTTTATCAAGAATAAAATTTTCTGAGAAACCAATAATAAAAAAGTTTCCCATATGTTGCATACTTTTTTGGACACACTGCATATTATTGCATATTTGGATTTTGCGGAGAATTCTAGACATATTTCGTAAATAACGTCCTATACCTATCTGTTACTGTTTTTGAAATATTAACAGTTGAAAATCTACCATTTACCAAGTTTGACAGCCTGTAAAATCTAAACGGCTAAAGATAGAGCAAAATGGTTTGCACTTTCCTATCTTGGTTTTTCATAAGTTATCGTTTGACACTAATTTTTTATTTAACCAGAGGTTAAGAAATTCCGGTTAAATTTAACCTCTGGTTAAATGTAAAATTAGTGTCGAACGATAGCTTAAGAAAAACCAAGATAGGAATGTGCAAACCATTTTGCTCTATCTTTAGCCGTTTAGATTTTACAGGCTGTCAAACTTGGTAAATGGTCGATTTTCAACTGTCAATATTTCAAAAACAGTAACAGATAGGTGTAGGACATTATTTATGAAATATGTCTAGAATTCTCCGCAAAATCCAAATATGCAATAATATATAGGGTGTTCCATTTAAAAAAATAAATTTTGTTTAATCCCGCATTTGTGGAACACCCTGTATACAACTGTGCTATGCCACAAAAAACTTCACATCATACCCTTTAATATTTGTATTTGACGTTTTTTTTTAAAACGTCAATTGAGAAAGTTAATGGCGGGTTCCATTTATAGTGAAAACCCGGTACTTTTACCTACGCTCCTACGCAAGGGAATCTCAGTATGTTTTTCTAGAGAAATACCATACGCGCCTGCGTTTCACCCATGTTTACACGTTTTTACGCTTAAACAACACAACACACAACCACATAAAGCTGCTTTATTTTACAAAAGCGTGAAGTGGCTGCTTTATTTCTTATTTTTTAAAGTTTGAACCTAAAAGCCAGACTTTAAACTTCGAATTCAGACTTTTCTCCCGAATGAATTTAGTATAAGCATAGGTCATTGAAGCAGGTATGTACAGGGTGGCGCATTTTGGATGCATTTACGGGGTTTCTCGGTAATTAGTAAAGATAGAAGGATGCGGTTTTCGCGACACCGGGCTATTTTTTTGTTAAACAAAAGATACCGTAAACACACTTTTCCTAGGCCTCTTCGTTTTTGAGCTACAGGGCGATTTTAAAAATGTTGTATTTTCGAGCACCCCTCGTATCTCGGCTACCTGATAACTTACAGAAAAGATAAAAACGGATGCTGATATACTTTTTACGTAGAATTCAGTGGCGTGCCCGAAATTTTTGCCGGAGATACTGTTTTTGAGATATGACCTAAACATATAATTTTTTAAATGTAACACCCTGTATTTTTTTCCGTCATTAAATTACTTTATTTTTTCCCATAAAAATGATATATAACACTTAACATTTTCTATTTTTGGAAATAACAAAAAATAAAAAAATAGCGAATTTAATGTTATATTCTAGTTGGCTATGAATTTTATTTAAAAATTCGAAACAATACTCTATACACTTTATTTTACTGATTGAAAAAATAACATATCAAGAACTAGTTATTTAAATAAAATGAATTATTTTTATTTAAATTTAATAGTCGATAAAGAAACAAAAATCAAGAATTACTTGAATTTAATTAATTATTGATTATAGCTATATTGAGTATATTAGGTATAACAAAAACAACATTCGGTTACCTCTTATTTTCAAAGTGCAAGCAGTTATTTTCTAGATACCGCCTACAACGTTTTTCGACACTTCGCAATGTATTATATAAATACAATCGTGTTACTTTCTTTAAACAACTCCTAAAACGTACTTGCAGTTCATTAACGTTATTACTTTTAACTCTATATATTTGATTTTTTATAAATCCCCAGAAGGAAAAATCTAAAGGCGTCAAGTCAGGTGACCCAGGTGGCCACCTAACAGGACCACTGGTGCCTATCCACTTATCATGACAATATCTGTTTATAAGATCACCCACTCTCCTTGCATTGTGGCTTGGTGCTCCATCTTGTTGGAAGTAAACGTCATTGATGTCTTGGGTTTCTTCCAAAAGATTTTCTTGTAAAATGTCTGAGTATTGTTTCGAATTTTTAAATACAATTCATAGCCAACTAGAAGAATATAACATTAAATTCGCCATTTTTTAAATTTTTTACCATTTCCAAAAATAGAAAATGTTAAGTGTTATATATCATTTTTATGGGAAAAAATAAAGCAATTTAACGACGGAAAAAATACAGGGTGTCCCATTTAAAAAATTATATATTTGGGTGATATCTCAAAAACAGTATCTCTGGCAAAAATTTCGGGCACGCCACTGAATTCTACGTAAAAAGTATTATAAGCATCCGTTTTTATCTTTTCTGTAAGTTATCAGGTAGGTGAGATACGAGGGGTGCCCGAAAATACAACATTTTTAAAATCGCCCTGTAGCTCAAAAACGAAGAGGCCTAGGAAATTTGTGTTTACGGCATCTTTTGTTTAACAAAAAAATAGCCCAGTGTCGCGAAAACCGCATCCTTCTATCTTTACTAATTACCGAGAAACCCCGTAAATGCATCCAAAATGCGCCACCCTGTACAGGGTGATCCCCTATAATGTCGCCCCCCTATAACTTTTTTATTTCTCAAAAAAATTAAAATTATGGTTATGTAGGTACTGAAAAATCCTTTTTTTCTCCGTATAAAAAATATTGAAAAAATTATCAGTATACAGGGAAAAGCAAAAAGTAAATTTTTTTTCAATGGAACACCCTATATATGAATTTATTTTTCGATTCCTAGTAAAATTCTAAGCATATTTTATGTATGTTATACCTCTAGAGTTAATAGTTTCACAGCTATAAACAGTTGAAAATCGGTACTATGGCTACTTTTCACCTTGGTAGCAAGGAGATCATTAGAGATGGAGTAAAATGAATTTCACATTCCTATCTTAACTTTCCAAGAGCTATCTGATGGAGCTAACTTATGGTACCTACCGAGGTACCAGATTTGGTACCCATGGTACCGCCTGCCAGTTAGTACCGTCAGATAGCTCTTGAAAAGTTAAGATAGAAATGTGAAATTTATTTTACTCCATCTCTAATGATCTTCTTGCTACCAAGGTGAAAAGTAGCCAAAGTACCGATTTTCAACCGTTTACAGCTGTGAAACTACTAACTTTATAGGTATAACATCATATATAAAATATGCTTAGAATTTTACAAGGAATCGAAAAATAAATTCATATATAGGGTAGTCCATTGAAAAAAAAAACTTTTTGGTTTTCCCTGTATACTGATCATTTTTCCAATATTTTTATACGCAGAAAAAAGTATTTTTCAGTACCTACATAACCATACTTTTATTTTTTTTCGGGACACTTAAAATAAAAAAGTTATAGGGGGGCGACATTATAGGGGATCACCCTGTACAAAAATATCAGTAACCTTTTTCTAGAATAAATATGGTACGCCACTGTGCTTTCTTTACATATCTTCATTAAAGTTGCTTCATGCGTACAAAAGCCTGAAGAAACTACTTTATTTATTATTTTTTTGAATGTAAACATTAATTTCATACCTCAACTTTAAATTCAGACATTTCTTTTAAAAGGATTTAGATACCTCTATCATTGAAATACGTAAAGCGATCTCAGGAAAGCTTTTCTAGAAACCTATGGTTTAGGCCACTGTGTTTCCCCCACCTTGGCAAGTTTTTATGCTTTAAAAGTTACAAATTACGACTAGGCGAAGGGACTTTATTTATCATTGCTTTAAAGTTTGGACTTTAAATTGGGACTTTTTTAAATTTTTCTAATTTTAATTTTAAACTTTGATCTCAGACTTTCTCCTAAATGACTTTAGTAGAAGTACCGGGTTTTAATAGAAACATATTTATTCTTAAACCATCACAACTAACCTAAAGTTGCTTCTTTTGTATAAATGCGTTAAGAAACTGTTTTATTTATTACTTTTTAAAAGTTTGGACTTTAAGATCATACCTCGGCGTCGAATTAAGACATTCTATTCAAATGGATGCAGATACATGATACATATATATCGCCGCTTTTGTACGAAAGTCTGGAAAAACTGTATTTAAAAAAAAATTCGGACTTTAAACTTTGAAATCAGACTTTTCTCCTAAATGACTTTAGTAGAAGTAACGTTTTTTAATAGAAATATATTTATGCTTAAACCATCACAAATAAACTAAAATTGCTTCTTTTGTGCAAAAGCGTTAAGCAACTGTTTTATTTATTTTTTAGTTTGATTTTTAAATTCATATCTCGGCTTCGAATTAAGACATTATTTCAAATGGATTTAGATACATCTACCGTCTAAGCATGTTAGGGAATCTCAGTAATGTTTTCCCATATTTCTTTTAAATGAATTTAGATACATCTACTATTGAAATATGTAAGGGTATCTCAGTAATGTTTTCACTTATTTTGGCAAGTTTTTATGATTAAGCTTAAATTATTAAAACTGCGTTAAAGTTACCGGTTTTGTTTAAGACTCTGGAAAAATTCTATTATTTTATTTTTCGAACTTTAAACCTTGAATTCAGACTTTTCTCCTAAATGACTTTAGTAGAAGTAACGTATTTTAATAAACTAATGTTTCTTCTTTTGTACAAAAGCGGTAAGAAACTATGTTTTATTTATTACTTTTTAAAGTTTGAAGTTTAAATTCATACTTCGGCTTCGAAATAAGACATTCTTTCAGATGGATTTGAAAAAATCTACTGTTGAAGTTTGTATGGGGATCTCAGTAATATTTTCACTTATTTTGGCAAATTTTTATGCTTAAGCTTAAATCATTAAAACTGCGTTAAAGTTGCCGCTTTTGTACAGGGTGTCTCATTTTCGACACTTTTATGGGGTATCTTCGTAATTGTTAGTGCTATATCACGGCACATATATCAACCAGCAATATTACTCGACCTGTCAGGCGAAAAATTAAATTTGACCTTGCTAATGTCAGTTGGGTAGGAAAAGTCAGGGCTGGATTTGAAATATAAGTATGATTTTCCTTTAACAGAGCCGTAACATAAAAATTCAAATATCAATGGGTTATGAAATATTGTATGAGCAGGAAATCTAAAGAAATTCTTCTTGGAAGAACATCTCTGGTTTGTACAAGTTCTTATTGCTTAAACTCCATGGCTTTTTGCATTACACAATGTCATAAACAACGTTCGTCTCTCACAATGTCAATTATTTGACAAATACACGCCTATGGTTTCGATTTAACTCCAATAGCAATAAAATAAACCAGTCGTAAAAACACGACGCCGCTGGCGGCAGTTTGACGGATTTCCTACCAAGGAATATCTTGCGCGCGGACTTGCGCAGATGTGAAAAAAGAAGATGTGATATTGCTGGTTGTTATATGTGCCGTGGCTATATATCAAGAAAGTAATATAGGTGTCAGGTGCTCTTTTTAGGTCAAAATTAAAATGGTCAAATCAAAATTTAAGAATTTTCGCTCGCTTAAGAAATACAGGGAAAATCAAAAAATTGTCAATTTCAAAATGACACTATATTTTCTTAGTTAAAAGAGATACAGAAAAATGTTTTATATAAAAGTTTCTTCATAATCTGCCGTTTTCAGAATAAGGATTCCGGGCCAGGTAAAAAAGTTATGGGACATAACCTCATTTTTTAATTAGAACACCCTGTATATTTTAATCTAGAAAGATAGTATTTTAACTTAACATACCATGGATGAGATTGGCTTCTTAAGCGATTTATTTACACTTTACTTTAAACCACAGTAAGCCATGAAACAAAAGCTAATATCCTAGGAACGAAAGTATGTTGACATTCTAGCTGGAAAGACATTACACATTATATTTTAACAGTCAAAGAGTAGAAGAAATACTTAGTTGCCACAAGAAAGTGAATTAAAAAACTATAGAAATTTTAAAGTGAAATAAAAGATTCAGGTTAAGGGAAAAAACAACGGGAATCATCGTAGATGTTCGGCTCCTCCGTTGTTTTCAATGCACTTTTGACATCTTTTTCGAACGGATGTTCATTCATGATGTGTAATGGTTTTATTTCTGCAAAGTCGTCATGAGTTCTTTGATCAAGTTGTTCTCGGGTTAAGATGACTTCTTTATAAATTTTATTTTCCAACACTCCCCAAAGAAAAAAATCTGGTGGTGTTAGATCCGGAGCTCGTAGTGGCCACCTTATAGGTCCATTCCAACGGTTTCTAAAGTGAGTATTTATTCGAAGAGCGTTATGGGTAGGGGCGCAATCTTGTTGAAAGTAAATCTTAACTCTTAAAGGAACATCATCAATTATATCGAAAATGTTTGATTGGAGTATGATCAGATATTCATTTGCATTTAAATTTTCTTCAAAACAGCGGCACACCAGTTTATTTTGAAACAAAAACAACTTACATTTACCCCAAATCCACCTTGTTGATGAACAGGTCGTACCATCTGGGGATTCGTGGAGCTTCAATGTATTTCATTATGTCGGTTAAAAATACCGCATCTTGTAATTCGGCATTCATCTGACCAAAGTATTTTTTGTGTTAGATTTATTTAAAAACCCGTAACAAAATCCCTATCTTATCATATCATTATCAGGGTGCAAATATTGGGTAATATTGACAACATAGGGAAAATATTTATTGGACTTAGAGTTTGAAATTCTAGTTTCAGTTTCTATATTTCTGACGGAGGTAGATTTTTGTTCCTAACATTTCAAGTGATTTTAGAGAATAAAATTAGGGTGTGTGCTTAAGACCATTAACCTTTCACAATCTAACATCTGCAAATCTCAAATTCAATAAAGTTGAGCTGCTACTATTCCAAGCTATCAGAGGATATATCATTCTACCTGATTACGGGCCTCGACAAGTCCTAAGACGCTTATTTCTTCATTTTAATCATTTTCCTTCTTTTCTTTATTATAAGTTTTTGATTTCGGCTTCGTAAATGAGCTGTATGTTTTTAAATTATCTTCCAGTTTTCAGAAGATATCCTTAAAGGTCCATTTACACACATCAGTTCCATATCAGTGCCGTGTCAGTTCAGTATCAGTGCTATCCCGTGCTCCATCAGTGGTGACATTTCACACACAACCGTTGAAATAAATCGCGTATGCGTATACTTATTCTAAAAACGGCAGATTATTCAACAATGAGTATGAAGAAACTTTTGTATAAAACACGTTTCTGTATCTCTTTTAACTAAGAAAATATAGGGTCATTTTGAAATTGACAATTTTCAGCGAACATTTTCAAATTTTGATTTGACCATTTTAAGTTTGACCTAAAAAGAGCACATGACACCTATATTACTTTTTTGATAGCACTAACAATTACGAAAATACCCTATAAAAGCGTCGAAATTGGGACACCCGGTACAGAACTCTGGAAAATCTAAAAATAGCATGGTCGTTTGTTTTTATTTGGTAATCGACACAACTGTGCCTAATTCCAGGTTAGAGGATTAATTCGAATAATATTTTCTAATTTCCATATTCCGCACATCCACACCCTTCCGCTGGCCTTTCATGATATGAGTGAAAGGAAAGTTCGAGTATTAGTTCGAATGTATTAATCCGAGTATTAATTTAATTCGAATGATTATAATATCAAAACCATCCGAGTACAGTTAAGTACTCGGATAGTATAGTTTACAACACTAATTGAAAACCTTTTGCCAAATGTGTGTCGAAAACTGAGCATGCGCGACGCCTCGTAATATTGCAGCTTCGCAATATTGCAGCCTGTCATTCCGGTGTACCTATCTGCTTATAGGTAGGTAGACTAGACACAATTAGGAATGTTCCTTGAGACTAAACGTATCGTTGATACATCATATCGATAAGAACGAAATTACTGGTGATTGATATCCCCGAATAGGGCTGCTCTTTCTACTACAATGGTGCTAGATTTAGTGCGCTTGTACTCAATCGACTTTATTGCGAAAATGACAAAATAATTCACTTTCGTCTACCTATTATATTTAAATCGAGTAATTTATTATATAAATTCTGTGCTTAGTGGCATTATTTTAAAAATAAATAATATGAATACAAAATTATTGTTTTCTTTTCCACGAAACCACATATTTTTTAAAAGATCTAACCTCACTTGCCTCTAGTACAATACTTGTAAACTAGCTGTTTCTAGTAAAACGAAGTTGTATTTTCCTGTAAATTCTAATATACCTATAATTTGTAAGCTAAGTTAAAAATGTAAATGAGGAAAAAATCTCAAAGATGTCGATACAAAATATCGACTAAGTCGATTCAGTAGATATCGATAACACAACATTATTGTTCTATCGAGGGCGTAATAAAAATATTTCGCACTTGCATTTAATTATATTTAAATATATTCTAGATGTCTGTGACATGAAACCAGGGACGTCCATAGGGGGATACACGTAGATACAGGTAGTAAATTTCCCTAGCTGGTTCGTCCACCATTCAGCTAAGGCTTTTAGGTTTTTCATGGTGTAACAACTTAAACAAAATTTAGTTAAAGAATAGTACTTACATAGTCAAAATAATCTATAGTTATGTAGAGGGGGGGTTCTCCCCTTCACCGCTCATAACCCTTATAGATGGGCTATCTGGAAAAGGCCGAGCAGTAAAAGCTGCAATTCCACCCCTTTTGCCCTGATAATTATGATTTAGTTGATTTACGGGCGCGTTTCGGGCTTCGACAATCAAAATACACGCTCCATAAACTTTCTCATCGTTCCGTTTTGTTGTAGTGCGTTTTCGCTTGCTCGAGGTCCCCCGCAGTTTCCTGTATTTTCCGCTCGAAAAGGCACGACTGCCGAAGAGATTTTTTCTTTTACAACATGAATTTACTCGCAATTGGCCAGACATTCATCATATTACACTGGCTTGCCTGTATACAGGGTCCCCCACTTGAGTTTCCATATAGTCTTTAAAATATAAGTGTGTCAGATCTTCCGTTTAATTGTTAACATAGTTGCCCGAGAGTTACTATTTAAACATACGATTATTTTGGATTATTCAAGATGACTTAATTTTTTTAATAGAATCTCTCGCATATTACTCTATCATCAGCTGATACTGTATTAAATTTCCTTTCTAATGAGACGCCACAACTGGCATTGATTATGGAATTTTAGTTCTACAGGGCAAAGCGTATAGAGTTTTCATGAGTAAACAAATGTAGAAGTACTAATAAGAAAACTTGCATATTTTCGATTATAGACTTCGATAACTCCAAATTTTAGCATGAACCGGTAAATATGCTTGCTTATTTTATTTTTTTTTATGGCAGTCACACACACACTAAAGGTAGATCCTATGGCGCTCGACGAGCGGTGTGTGTGCGAAGATGTTGATTGACACGGTTCTTGAATATTTGTAGGTTGTAATTAGTGGGAAACAGATGTCCTGGAAGTGAGTTCCACAGTGATGCAGTGCGCCAGACAAAGGAGTTCTGGTAAAGCGATGTTCTAGGTGTTTCTAGTTGTACGACGAACTGGTGCGCTCCTGCCGTCTGTCGGGACTGCCTGACAGGAGTTGCCAGGGGCGGGATTATGTGGGCCAAATCCTCGGAACATCTCCCGTGAAAGTATCTGTCAAACAGAGACATCTCGGCCACATGTCTGCGATGTTCCAGACTATCCAGATTCCGGGTCAACTCCGGATCGCCGACGAGACGCACAGCCCTCTTCTGAATGGAATCCAGCAGCTTTAGGGTATGCTTTGGTGCGGCCCCCAGATATGTGAGCAATATTCTAAGCACGGTCTTATTTGCGCTTTGTACAGCAAGAGCAACTGCTGCGGTGTATAGAGTTTTTTGTTGCGAAATAGCGCACCAAGCTTCTGGGAGGCTGATTTTGCGATGTTAGCAACATGGTCATGCCATGACATATTGCTGTTGACCGAGACACCCAGCAGCCCGATTGACGAGGATGAAGGAATGGTCGATCCTGCCATAATGATGTCAGGGCCCGCTGTATTGGCCCTCTTAGTAAACGTTGCTGCTTGGGTCTTTGCTGCATTGAACTGGACCAAATTTCGGACGCCCCAAGTTTGAACTTTCTCCAGGTCTTGATTAATTGCTGTAATCTGCTCCTGTCTGCGGTGATGAGTCTCAGTCGCTGGTAAGGGTTTTTCTGATCTAAAGTGGGAGACAAGGGTACTGTCATCTGCAAAACTGTAAACAGGATTATTCGTTTCGATCAGCAGGTCATTAATATAGATGAGGAACAGAGTTGGTGAAAGTATTACGCCCTGAGGCACGCCCGCGTTGATGGGGAATGTGTCCGAGATGTTTCCATCGACTGCAACATGTAGGGATCGGTTCTTAAGGAAACTGGCCAGCCAGCTGCAGAGAGAGGCGGGCAGTCCCAAGGACGGCAGTGTGTTGAGCAGTCCGTCATGCCAAACTCTGTCGAATGCCTTTGAAATATCCAACGCAATCGCTCGAGACTCTCCGTAGTTTTCAATTGCCCTACTCCATATATGAATGACATAGGCCAATATATCTCCTGTCGATCTCTCTTTGCGAAAGCCGTATTGATTATCGCTGATTATTCTGTTGCTCTCGAGGTACTTGAGTAGTTGCTGGTTGACTACACGTTCCATGACTTTGGAGATTATTGAAAGCAAGGCAATCGGACGATAGTTTGAGGGCGTGGTTTTCTTGCCTTTTTTTGGAACAGGTTGCACTCGAGCGACTTTCCAAGAGGATGGGTAAATCCCTTTTCTGTAAGAAAGAGAAAAAAGCCTGAAAAAACAGGTGTTAGTTCGTTGGCGCATTTCTTTAGCACGATGGCAGGTATTCCGTCCGGTCCTGATGCCTTTTGCGTATCTAGTTCTTTAAGGATTTTGCGAATATCACGATGAGAAAACTTGACTTCTGCCATGGTGGTGTTGATGTTTGGTATAGTGGGGAGAGTCTTGCTTTGGGGCACGTCTAAGGTAGAGTGCGATGAAAACATTTTGGCGAGCATGTTTGCTTTTTCTTTGGCTGTAGTCGCCGTGATGCCACGTTCGTCCGTCGAAGGTGGGAGAGACGTTTTTGTAAAGTTGTTACTTACTGCCTTTGCTACCGACCAGACATTCCTGGAGCCACTGGGGCATTGCAAAAGTTTATTCCTGATCCTTTGATTGTGTTTGTCCTTAGTTTCGTCGATCACACGCTTGCACTCGTTTCTCGCTTCGATAAAATGATTGCGATTTTCAGCGGTCTGATTTTGCTGCCAGTACTTATAGGCTTGCTGTTTCCTTCCGACAGCTCTTTCGCATCTTTTGTCGAACCAGGGCTTTCCTTTTGATGGTAACTTGATGGAATTTGGGCATACATCCATTCCTGAGGAGATTACTTGCATGATCTCCTCGCAGCAATCTGACGGGTCGTCAGTGGCAAAGCAGACGTCGAGCCAAGGAAAATCTAGGTAAAACTGCCTCAGATCGTCCCAGTTTGCAGAATTGTAATGCCAGATTTTGCGAGGCAATGGTGGATCCTTCTGTATGAGTGGCAATTCACAAACCGTTGTAATAAGTTTGTGGTCGGAGGTACCTAATGGCGGACCAACTGTAACCTTGTACTGGTCAGGATTGGTGGTCAGAAAAAGATCCAAGAGGGCGGCGAATTCGCCCCTCTCTGAGATTCGAGTTGGTTCGTCTACAAGTTGAGTAAGCCCGCAGCTGATGGCAAATTCTTCAGCCTCTCTACCTTCGTTGTCGGTCTTGTTGTGATGTTTGAGCCAGTTGGTGTTGTGGGCATTGAAGTCTCCCAGAACGATTATTTCTGAACTGGGGTGATCGACCTGTATTGAGTCAAAGGTGGTAGCTAGTGTTGAGAAAAAGCTTTGGTAGGCTCTATCGCTCGGAGGGCGATAGAGACAACATATAAACTTGGTTAATCCCTTGGCGGTGAACTTGAGCCACATAACGTCAAGGTTGTTCGGTTCGAGTGTTTCCTCGCGGTGACATGAAAGGTCGCTTCGGACAAAAAGGCATATTCCGAACTTATATCTAAATCGGGTATGTGAGTCGTAACCAGGATAGAGGTAGTTCACTGTTGTTGTTGTTGAACATACTTGTGTTTCTGTAAGGGCTAATATGTGTGGTCTATTTGCTTGTAGATGTTGGTGTACCGAATTTATGTTTGTATTTAGGCCTCTTATGTTGCAGAAATCTATTCTAAATTGGTTCGGTATCTTTGCTGTCTGTGAAATGCGGAATGAAGGGCTCCCAGGGAACGTGATTTGGGAAAACCACTTAGCGCTCCCCAATTCTGGTGGGGTGGTCTTTCACCGGACGATGCGAGTAGGCTTATGCATCTACCACCTCATTTAATAATATAACTCATGGCTTCGGTTGCAAAAATTGGGAAATACTTTATTATCGATTTTACGCAAAATTATGAACATGTTTATATCCTGAGAAACCATGACAACTATAATTTAATTTGACTTTTGCTTCTAAGGTGATTCAAAAATATGATGTTTGATGAAACACGTGAAAACACTACGAAAATTATTTCAAAAATATGATCCCATCGTGTCGATATCGATATTAAATGTAAAACCACAAACCTACAAAATTACTAATTAAAGTAACACATATTAGGTATTATATAATCTATCAGAGCGCAAAGAAACCACATATACTGATTTTTTAAAATTAATTATATTATATCTTCAGCAGGTGCATTAAATTTCTCATTTAATGATCCCACACAATTGACATTTATTATGTAGTGAACAAATCTAGCAATACAAATAAGACAACCTTAATATTTATAATTTTTTTCCATAACATAAATATTTTAGTACTACATATTTAAAATTAGAATTTTCGAAAAATGTTTATTTTACTTATTTTATTTATAACCCACGGCTTGGGTTCCAAAAAGGCAAACTTCTTTATTAACGATTTTACGCAAAATTATGGAAATGTTTGTTTCCTGGGAAACCTTGACAGCTATAATTTAATTTGTGCTTTGATTACAGGGTGTCTCAAAAATAAGGAGTGTGATTTGGAAACCGAATCATGCGACACTACAGGTAAATTTGACTAGAATAATGAGATCGCTACTATCATTGGATAGTAAAAAATTATTTACCAGGGTATAACAAACCAACGAGTAGCGACATAAAGTGTCGGCACCTTTGATGTTCAAGGGACCGATTCCGGCAGAGCCGAGGACAGAAAGACATCCTATTTGTAAGCTGCTCAAACTATGAAGTGGCTCGATAGGAAGCGACTCTGCGACTACACTATAAGAGACTTGAAGTGGAAAATTGCTCAAGTTTCATATTTTAATCCGACTCAGTAGAATTTAAAGCTTTTCTATAATTAGTGGTTTTTCCTACTTCCTGTCACCTTTGTCGATAATAATTTTTGAAAGCTTTCATCATAAAAATATATGTTACTTATATTTCTTCTATGAGTTATTGTTAAAGGAAACTCAATAGTTTCTTGGGATTTTATTTAAATAATTAGTTTCCTTTAATGAGGGCGCGTTGAGACAAACCCCTGTACTTCATGATTTCATTTATCATGTTAAGTTGATGTCAATTTTTAACCTAAATAAAGCACATTGAGCTTATCCCCACCTGGTTTGGAGGTTATTAAAGAGGTGTAGTGTAGCTGAGGTTTTTGATTGGTAGTAGAAAAAGATATATTGTACGACGTTTTCAGCGTTTCTCAAATAGACATTTCTTATTATACTAGTTTCAGCAACTTCTTGTTATTATTAATAGGACTCCATTTCTTTAAATTACGATACGTTATACCTACAAACGTATTGGGTACATTTTTTGAACCTTTGAAGCAAGGAGGAAAATTAAAACTTGCAACAGCACAAACAAAAAGTTTTTATTAAACCAGTAACTGTTAGCGGTAGGCTGAGGAGTTGTAAGTCAGCAGTACTTTCTTACCCGAGTTGTCTTAAGGGATTCTAACCCTCACACTCACTCTTATGAGTGAAGACAATGGTGTTCCTAGATTATCTAGGACTCAATTCTGACCACGTAATGCCCATGCTTTTAATTATTTATAGTTAAAGGTCGCGGTGCTTTACATTTATTATTATTATATAAATATACCTACTTATACTAAATACTAAGGCATAACGAATATAATTATGCCCATAATAATAAATTAGTGGTTGCTATCATATAAACAATACTAGCTATAGACAAACATTACGGTAACAATTTACCGTTACATAACCCTATTAATAAACCATACAAAAATAAATATGAGAACAATATTACTCAAAGCTATGAGCACAAATTAACAATACCATATCTAGATCAAATAACTTAAAAAAATATTGCTTTAACCCTTTTGCTTAAAGAGAACACACACAGCTCTAAACGCTACTATTTACATACATACATTAATAAGTTTTCATAAATCAGAGTAAATTATTATGAAATGAAAAATGCAATAATTTCAACTATACATGTGATAGGATTTTCAATTTCCAAATGCCTTTTTTATCAGAACTATGACATTTGAGATGTCTATTATTAATCTAGTATAAAATATTTTTAGTTTTATAAATAGTTTTAATACAAACATCTTGGGATGAGAAATTGTACTTTTTCAAATATATTCTCGAGATAATTAGAATTTTTTTTGCCTGTACATATGTTCTCAAACTGCGAGTTGAAAATACTTTCAAGGCTTTATATAAAACCACCCACCTTTCTGGTAGTAATGATAAACCACTAAAAGTACCTTTGGTTGCATCAAAAGCTTTAAAATAAGACATAAGTTTGTCCACATCAATACTAGTACATTCTCTGCTAAAAGAATAGCAAATGTCACATGAATGTACTTCCAGACACCTTTTCATCAAATATCCACAGACATAATAGAAAGCATTCTGTGTTGAAACGGTTTCTTTATGGTAACTGCAATCAGGCAAGAAAATTGCTGCCTCCTTAGTAATAATTTCTACCATGTACATGGATTTTAAACTAATGAGAACATCATCTAAATTCTCCCTATAATTCATGTGATTTGAGTGGAAATAAATTTGCACAAATAATTTTCTGAAGGCACTTGAAACTGTATTGGTGTGGGATTATGCAATTGTCTCCCTCTTGCCTTACACTTCCAAATAAATTTTGTAAACAATCAGTCTTCTGGTTTTAAGATATTTATAACTACAGTTTAAAAGTTCTTGCCATAAATTGAGAAGACTTTTTATTGTAATAGACCAACATTTAATCATCTTGACCATTTTTGTTAAATACCTTTAAATTTCGCAAAAAAATCCAAAACTTCGTTTAAAAATTCTAACTATGAATCATATTCGTCAAATACATTCTTAAATGTATAAGGATTATTTAATGATAGGGCGTTCAAGACAGAATATTAAATTTTTCTACAATTTAGATTGTTACAAAAGTTTCATTTGGAAGTGCACCCGAACTCATTCATTTTTCAAAAGTTGTGGGATTAAGGTGAGAATTAGTGAGTTTGGATGCACACCTGTAGAACTGCTCGTTATTGGAATTGTAGAAATATTTAATAAATGACCAAAACGTTTTTCTACCCTGAAAGCAAAAGGTGTGCTGATTTCTTTGCTGTTGACCTCAGGGGCGAGTCCTGAAAGAAACAGAAACTCGAGCTTTGGACCCGTTTTTAGTAATCCGGTGTTTTCACTAATTCCTCTTAGAGATCCAGATTTGGCATGCTGCTGAATATTTTTTTTTCGAGTTGGTCCTGCAGCATTATGAGGGTTACCATTTTTTTCCGTCTCGTCTTTTTTGCCCTTTCCAATTGCCCTCATCATGGTGAAGCTGGGGCGATATCGATATCGAACGCAAAACGATCTACAAAATTACAAATAAAGGAAACACTACGAAAATTATTTGAAAAATACGATCCCACCGGGTCGATATCGATATTAAACTTAAAACCATCTACAAAATTACAAATTAAAGCAACGCATATTATGTAATATACAGGGTGTCCCAAATTCGAGCCTCATCATTGGGATCTCGGAAACTAGAAGAGATACGAAATCGGTTAAATGGAGGCAAAGTTGTGCAATTTGATGCTGATCAAAATGCCATCTTAAAAGTTTAAAAATTCCGAACACTTCCGAAGATTTTTGGAAAAAACCGAATATTTGCGAATTAATTTTAATTTTTTTATGACTCTATTTGAATAGATATAACAAAATAAATTTCACATTCTCATTGCTACTTTTTCTGTTCGACAAGATGGTGTAATCAGATTTTCAAACCGACGTTTCGTCTTTGAGCTGCCACCATCAACTTTGTTTTTTTAAATACGGCCCTGGATTTTTTATTACGGATTTTAAGAGCATCTAAAGTCCCAAAGCCAATAATGTATCGCACTTATTCGAAAAATTCATATTAATGGCATTTTCCATAAGACCTCATGTGTTAGAGAGAGACAGAAAACATATTTTTGGTAAGATTTTACCAGGAAATCATTAAAATGATTTTTTCGAATAACTGCGATACATCATTGGTGTTGGAACATTAGAAGCTCTTAAAGTCAGTAATAAAAAATCCAGGGCCGTATTTAAAAAAACAAAGTTGATTATGGCACCTCAAAGACGAAACGTCGGTTTGAAAATCTGATAACACCATCTTGTAGAACAGAAAAAGTAGCAATGAGAATATGAAATTTATTTTATTATATCTATTCAAATAGAGTCATAAAAAAATAAAAATTAAATCGCGAATATTCGGTTTTTTCTAAATATCTTCGGAAGTATTCGGATTTTTTCAACTTTTAAGGTGGCATTTTGATCAGCATCAAATTGCACAACTTTGCCTCCATTTAACCGACTTCGTATCTCTTCTAGTTTCCGAGATCCCAATGATGAGGCTCGAATTTGGGACACCCTGTACAATCTATCGGAGCACAAATAAAGCACGTATATACTATTTTTTTTTAAATTAATTATGCCTCCAGCAGATAGGGCAATAAATGCCTCATTTAATGATTCCACACAACTGATGTTTATTATGGAGTGAACAATTCTAGCAATACAAATAGGACAAGCTTTATATTTATAATGTTTTTCAATAATTTAAATATTTTAGTACTATTTCAATTAGAAATTTTTAATATGCACCCGAAAACTTACTTGTTTTATTTAATAATATACAGTGTGTCCACCCACGACTTAGATTCCAAAAAGGCAAACTTATAAAATATTCGGGGGAAACCTTGGCAATTTTAATTTAATTTGAGTTTTGATTACTGGGTGACTCAAAGGCAATCAATTCCAAGGTAAAAATGAATCCTCCACAACAATATAGAACATATCTACATCAAAGATAAGGAGTTTGATTTGGAAAACGAAACACGTGAAACACTACGATTTTTTTTCCAAAAATATAATGAAGCTGTGCCGTTATCGATATTGAGCGTGAAACG
Source organism: Pissodes strobi (assembly GCA_016904865.1). Lineage (NCBI taxonomy): Eukaryota > Metazoa > Arthropoda > Insecta > Coleoptera > Curculionidae > Pissodes > Pissodes strobi. The sequence goes on from MU181982.1 coordinate 161,540, forward strand.
ATCTACTTAAGGAAAATAAAAGAAATACTACAAAATTTATTTAAAAAATATAATGAACTGAGTCGATATCGATGTCAAACGTGAAATCATCTAAAAAATTAAGGTAGTGCATCTTATGTGTAATCAATCAATCAAGGGTAAATTAATCATGTATACTCATTCATCTTGCTGGAAGCAACTTACGGAAAATTAAAAGCCTTTTGCCAAGATATAATACTGGTTGCATGTACTACACATCGATATCTTAGCAGAAATAAAGGCCGCATTCCCCAAAAATTCCAAAAAATCCGGAAAGCGAGGAAAAAAATAAAAACATTCTTCGCCCTCCCCCGCCACCAGAAATACGTGGACCAAGTCAATAAGGTCCTGGAGGAAAAAATAGCGGAGGAAACCAGAGACGAGGGGAATAAGACCAAAAGTAGAAGCTAGATAAAAAAAGGCTATTTATGCAGCGTGCCTTCTAATTCAAGAACACGTAATAAAACAGGAAAAAAGGCCTATATGGCAAAACCGACAGAAAAATAAAGAAGTTAGAAGGTCACGTGAGGAATGTGGAAAGAATTCTAAAAGGCGACCAATTCAACAGGGAGCTAAAAAAAGAGACAATGATAATAAAGAAGCTAAAAATGAAACCCAAGCAGTACATTGTCACAACGAACGACAGAATCAAGTGTCTCAAAGAGAAAGCGGATAGCCAAAAAAAGCAAGCTGAGGTCCAGAAGCTTAGATGGCAGTTTAGAAACCGACTTTAAAACTGCTGCAGCAACCAGAAAGAAAAATCCAGATCTGGAAAAAGTGGAAGATTACTATACCTATATGTATGCCACCCCCGGAAGAGATGGACACCACGCCTATCACCAACGGCTGGCTCTCCAAATTGCAGAGGTTCTCACAGGATAAAGCATTCCTGGAACAAATCGAAGACAGGAACGTAGCAGCCAAAGTACAGCAGGCTACCTAGAAAGCAGCGCCCTGGAGGGCGCTCGGCGAGGACGGAATCCCGAATTATGCCTTCAAAATCCTCCCCAGCGCAAGGAAATACCTCACCGATTTCATCCAAGAGGTTTTTCGAGGACGCTACAAACTTCAGGAAACTGACGTTAGAGCCACCATCATGCTGCTCTACAAAAAAGGAGATGAAGACGACCCCGCCAACTATTGGTCTATAGTATTGGTATATGCTCTCTTAAATACGGACTATAAAATCCTGACATCGACAATAACTGCCACAATCGAAAATGCACTTCCAGAATGGGCAATGCCGAGAGAGCAATTGGCAAGAAGGGAGGGAGACCTGGTGCACTGTCCATGGCATGCTGTTGGACAAGTCAATAACGCAGCTAGCGGCATTGAGAAGAAGAAAGCACTATTCTGCCTGGTACGACTTCAAAAAGGCCTTCGACTCAGTGTCACACCGACAGCTGCGCAGGCTAGTGTGGGCCTTGCCCATCCAGGCGAATCTTAAGAACGCCCTTAAAGGCTCAATGAACATATGGTCCATCCAGATAAGCCTTCAGAAGTCCGTCAAGACGCGTCACATTTACGTAAAGAGGGGAGTGTACCAAGGAGACTCTATTAGCCCGCTACTATTCAAACTCATGATAGCTGGCATCATCGATCACATCAAGACCAGCCCAATGATCAACAGAGCGACCAGAGGAAAATACTCCATTCTAGTCTTTATGGACGACATCAAGTACCATTCCACTTCGAAGCAGGGCCTCAAGGTCATAACGAGGGAGTTGAAGGAGGAAGGCAGCAAGAGAAGTCGGACTGGAACTTAACGAGGCGAAGTGTGGGGTCTACAGTCGGATGGGGAATGAGGACGAGGACATCGAGAACGACGTAGCACTTCTCCCGGTGATTCGAGATTGGTCCCAGTATCTCGGCCTGGACCAGCTGGAGAGAGACACGGCACGAAACATAGACGCCATTACGGAAAAAATCATAGAGAAGACCACCAAAGTATTTGACTCGCAACTTACCATCGTCCAAAAAAATCACCCTGTTCAACAGCTCCATAGCTCCAGCGGCAAATTATGTAAGTAATGGGCAACATGTATCCAAAGAAAAAAGGGCTACAACCCTTAAAAGATGCCGAGAAATGGACACGACATGAGAAAAATTCTTGTAGGAAAAACATGAAGGGCAAAACAACATCAAATGCAAGAGTGTACCTGTCCGTAAAGAAGGATGGTTTAGGCTTAACGTCAATAGAGCTGAAGGCGGCGATGAAATATATGAGGAAGGGTGTATACCTCGTGTCTCGCCCAGATATGGAGGACTGTCTTAAAACGTGCCGCTGCTTGGAGGGTGCCGGGTGGAGAAATCCCCTAAGTGATTGGGCGTTCGTGGCGGAAAAGTACAGCTGCCCAGAACTCGACCACACTTCAGAATTGTACCGAAAAAACTGCCAGAAACTATCGCGTCACATTAAAGCAAAACATCAAGCAGCGACGGAAGCTGAGTGGAAGCTGAACATGAGCTATGGCCGAGTGGTTCTTGAGGAGGGGGAGAAGATACAATTCCCTGCCTATACCTTACCCGTCATGGACGGATGGAGAGTATGCCAGCTCCACTCTGCATCTGAGGAGCAGTTGCACGGCTTGGGCGCGATACCGGGAAGAAGAAGGAGGTGCAGAAGAGGATGTCCTGTGGATGAGACGACCTACCACGCTGCGAGTGCCTGCCCGATAAATGCCTACATATCGAGGCATGATAATGTGGTACACACACTGGACGCTCAAACCCATAATCCAGTGCATGAAGGCGCCACAAAAGATCATCAGAGGACTGCAGTTCGGGAAGGCCACACTGAACACGGACTTCCAATGGGACAACAGAGAGGTTTCCATAAGAGCCGGTGCCAAGATCCTCACTGAGAAAAAGCTGTACCATAACAAACCGGATATCATGGTAATATTAACAAACCCTATGACGGTGGTGCTGCTGGAGGTGTCAGTGGCACATGTGCAAAACTGGAGGCTGCAGGAAAAGATCAAGCGGGCCAGATATGCGGTCAACTCAACGACCAAAGTGGGCAACAGAAACGTCAATGAGGTGCAGAGGGATCTCAACCTGGTCGGAGAACTGGAGAGGATCCACCGCTGCCCAGTTCACCTGGCAACCTTTGTTGTCGGTTGCTATGGTGAAATTATCGAGACAGAAGATCATATCAAGATGAGGACGCTGCTCCGGGACCACTGCGCCATGACGGAGTACGACCTGCAGAAGCTGATCAATAAGTGCAGCTACAGCGTCACCATAGCAACGTCGCAAATACTACACAAGAGACGTTTAACTTGGACTAACTTAGAATTAATTTAGGCATAACTGTGACTCTTAGGATTTTATTGTACATATTGTGTAAATTGCACATTCTTGACCTGTGATATAATTTAAGTTGCTGTTCCTTAAGTGTTTTTTGTGATATGAGCGTTTGTATTGTCTTGTTCATTAATCTAGTCACGATTTAACCTGTAAGGTAAATTTCTGTACTCCATAAAGATTGTTTTTTAGCATAAGTATGGATGTAACAGAGAAAAATATACGAATACGCTACCGGAGAGGTATATGAGCTACATAACCTGCAGGCCATTCAAAGCGTGGTGCCACGTCATACAGGTCGTGACGGCAAAACTTTATTATACATAGTGAGGCTAGCCGCCCCATAAACAATTTAAAGTACATCGTCAATCTCAAGACCTACACTATCATACGTGACAATATATAGCTTATACTTACCCATATCTACAGAGATTACATTATCTCTAAACCAATAAAATAATTAAGTGTTGTAATATAGGTATGCCTGTATTAAATTATCCTTTTATGCTGGAAAATTACGAAGGTAGCCAAGGTAGGTAATTTTTGGGAACGCCTATGGATTACTGCCTTTTTGTGGTGTTGACAACTGCCCTGTATGGTATAATTGAGGTTGTATGCTGTCAAACATTTCTGAATAGACTATAGGAAAAGGAACATTTAATAATTGCTTATTTGAAAATGGCACAAATCTGAAAATAATTTGCGCACGCACTGTCTCGGGTTTCGGGTTGATATTTCAGCGTTTCATTTTAATTTAAATTAATTTTCGTTTTTATTCGTATACTCATGAGAAACGTATAGCCCACCTCAGTAAACTGTCGTGTAAAAGCTTTCAGTATGTATAGCAAACATATTGCCCTAAAATGCAAAAAATACTATCTCACCAATGCTTGCGGAAGTCGTAAATGACAAACATGTGTCTGTTTCGAGAGGTGTTATTATTTGATGGGCCGTAACGTAACTCAGACACATACTTTGTGCCACACCTGTAAGGAAATTACTAAGGGCATCTGCTTAATTTTAAGGGAATTCGAATAATTTATGAGAACTTCTGGGAAAAGGATATTAAATACCCTGTTATTAATACAGGAAATAGATCTTTTGTGTAGATATAGACCGAACACTGTGCCAAATTTGGAATCCGTCATTATTCATTTTCGTGTAGTGTCGTAAAAGCTCGGCCCGATGGAGCATAATTGGACTGTGTTATGTAAAAATCGTCTAACCCACACCATTGCTTTTGAGATAATTAGGTTTAAAGTTTAACATAAATATTAACATGAAACCTTTTGCAAACGTATATTTTATATATTTCAGTTATTTTAAAAAAACATAAGAAAAATTGTCAAATTAAAAAAAAAATAATTAGACGCGGCTGAATTAGAAGAAAATTAACTAATTTACTAATCTTTAAGAAAACTGTCATCAATTTCAAAATTCAAGTCGTTTCCGAGCTCCTCTGCATCATGAGCAATTACCTTCATCATTTCATTTAAACCTTAAATTTTTTGGGAAGATAAAGGTTTGCTATTTGGGCACAATAATGACAGCTCTATTTCTTTTATATTAGGTTTGCGACCTTTTGCTTTTTCCTCAATGTTTACTTGGGTATATTCTTCGTCATTCATATTATTTTTCATGAACAAACCGCTGCTCTTTCTATAGAACTTTCTATAGAAAATTTTCGTCAGTTTTTAATCAGCTACCTTGCTTATGAATGCCATCTTTTCTATTTGTAATCACTTTTTCTAAATTTATTACAGATACCATTTCATCATTCATCATTTTATTAACAATAAATTTATTTTTATTTCTACGAGTTTTTCATAATAGTAATAAAATCTTGATTTGTGTAAACTTTTTCATGAGTAAAAAATGAATGACCAGACCGTAAAAATTTTAAATGAATTTCTTCCAAAGAAGAATGATTTTAAAGCATATGTATCAACATTAGAACTAACCTCATACTTCTGTTCTGGCCAACATAGGAATCTGTCCATAAATTTAGTTTAGTTACAGGAACTGTAACATTATCAATGACAAATTTACGAATGCAAGGACCATCTTCTTGGGTTCTTATGCAAGGTTCATGATCTAACCATCTCAATTCAATCTAGAAGCCACGTTTTTTATGAAACTTTCTCGTTCATGGTTATGCACGAGGCCATGGGTGTAGACAGGATTTTTTTTAGGGGGGTGGGGCGAACCGTAGATAAGGCCGCAGTGGTACCCGCAGTCGGAGGCTAAGCCGTCAAAGGCGGAAAATTTTGGGGGTGCCACGCCCAATTTTTACCCAAAAGTCGTTAAGATCGTTAAACAAAACAAGGATTCGACACCCTCTTGAATGACATGGCATGAATTGTATGTTGAAAAATGAGTTGGAAAATACCCAGGGGGACCACGGCTTATTGCAGCTTTAATTTGTTGTATTGAAAACGTCTTAATATTAAATAGTAGGCTTAGATCTAAATTATTAATGGTTACATTATTACGTTTTTACCGGGTTCCGTATGAATAATAGTATATTATGATATAAGTGTATAAGAGGGCCATTAAAGCACGCGCGACATATTTCAAAACACGACGCGCAGCGGAGGGTTTTGTAAGTCGCAAGAACTTTAAAGGCCTCTTATACACGTATATCATACGCTATTTTTTATTACTCAAAAATGTTTTAAATATTAAACTTAAGGAATATATTGACGAATATGTTAATCTGTCACATTTGACATGATCAAATATTTCTATAGCAACCTTTTAAAAAGTTGGCGCATCATAAACATCATTTTAAGCACGCTGCAGCGTGCGATAATCGTTGATTATGATGCATGCGTAATAAAAAATACTTTAGGTGTCAGGAGCAGTTAATCACTATTTATTTCTATACACACTGCCGATTGAACAAACTACTAATTTTAAAATTAAAACTAAAAATATACAAACCTATTTATTTAAACAGTCCCAACTTCGACTATTTGGTTATTATTTATCCATAAATAATTTATGATTTATGTTGAAACTATCAAATGCGCTTGAACCACTGTGGGCACTGAAACGCCCCTGAGCCAAGGCACGCTCGTTGCACCTAAAGGCAAGGAGTCTTTGGACGTGATCGTAACAATGGTTAATGATTTATTGCCACTGTCGGCTAAGACTCTGCTCAATTGACGTTGTTTTGTAGTAGGTTCTAAAGTAGATGTTTGTGAAACGATTATCTTGAATAATTACAATTTCGTAAGTGACCAGTCAATACTGGCAATTAAACACAAAATACCTCTATTTTTTCTTACTTGTGCAGTTTAATGCAAACGAAGTATTAATTTATAGAAAATAACATTTAATATATACAACATGAAATGAATTTATCTATTAAAGGAAACAGGTACATAAGAAAGGGAAATATTATTTGCGAGAATTTAGTTACGACATTTCAATCAGGCCCCGAACCAAAGAAGTAAAACGTGGCCGCTTAATAAAAAAATAACACATCCAAAGTATGCGCCCTTACACTGTGCTCTACGCACGATACATTCACATGACTCATATGGAACATATATGCATACCACCTCGTACACATGCATGCACATACTAAAGAAAATTGGTAACAAGTTCAGAGCGTAGCGGATAAGATCTGACCAAGACATATATTAAATTTTTTTAGATACCCTCACGGAATTACGTCACAAGGTTCTTTTGGGGGTTGTCCCGAAGGATCTTTCTTGTCCTCTTGTGCTCTTTTCGCGTTTCGTAGGACTATTGTATCCTTTGTTTTTCAGGAATCTTAACACTATTAGTTCAACTTCGGATATAAGAAAGTTTAAGTTTACTTGAATATATTTTAAATCTAACTAAAATAGCGCAATTTACGAGATTCTGATCACACTGAAGTTAAAAACTTCCTCCTTCATCCCTTAAAATGAAGTCTAAACATTAAATCGTAAAGAAGTTAAGTGAAACCAAATAATTTATTTATCTGTAAGGAAGCCGTCTGGACTCCCCTGCGAGTTGCGCCTATGGCTGAGGGTTTAGGATATGTTCTTAATTTCATTTGGCTCAAGAAATTTACTGATAAGCTCAAATTCATTTATAATTGCAAAATTATATAAGCTGTCTGAGAAACTTGATTCTAGTTGGATGTCAGAATATGTGAAATTGAGAGAAATTGAAAATAGTTGGAAATTTTAAGGTGGAACCAGTCTCAAGCTTTTGGCAAAGCAAGTGGATTTCTTTTACGGTGGAACCAGTCTCAAGCTTTTTTGCAAAGCGAGTGGATTTCTGAAGATCTCGTTTTGCTGCGGCGTATTTATAGGCAAAAGTCGCCATTTGATGTATGGGTGCGACAAGCGATCATAAAAATTCTGATCTCACACTTTAGAAAATTGTATTAAAAAGAGACGGAAATAAGTGTGCCGCAATTTCCAGCGCTTGGCTGGACCTTCTTTACCTACTTCTCGGGGTTTGCATGTAAAAAGTGCGTTTTTAAAGGTTTTTATAATACTGAGTGCATTCCAATCTTGTCGGTGAATTTCATTATCTTAGAACTTTCCTTTGTGAATTTGCATATCTAGGGTCGGCTTGTTTCAGCACTATGCAGACGATGACAGGTGCTACTTCCTTATATACGACAGCAACGCCTTCTAAAGGTGCCTTTTTGCTCTCGCATGGGCTGTGAAATTATTATATTTCTTATTTACTAAAACAAAAAGAACCTGATTTACGTAGAATCATTTTTCACCTGGACAGTGGTACAGTCGTGCCGGGACCTTGAATCTGGAAATAGTGAGAGGGTGGCCTTGAAAGGACACGGCACTTAGGCTCCATTGGACCCCCTGTGTATCGTTCCTAGGTCAACCAATTCATCTAGGCCATTGCCCAGCCCATAGTGTTGTAAAAAGGGCGGCGATGCTGCTCGAATAGGCTGTTATGAGAAAAACCATGGTTGGCCATCGCTCTCTCAAAATTCTCCCAAATTCCCTTAGTTCCGAAAGAGCGACTCAATCGCAGAGCAAATGCTCTACTGTTTCGTAGTAGCTTAGTAGCTCTCTGGCAAGTCGACAGCTAGTTGTTTCCTCCCATCTTGCCCTAAAAGTCTTCATGGTTGGTATTTTTTTATCATATGTATCAACGTCGCAATAGGTAGGTTTGAAGAGCCAGCTCCCATAATGTTTGAACCGGCTGTCTTCCTAGCCATTTTATCCGCCAATTTGTTGCCTTCGCACTGTGCATGTCCTTTAACCAAGTGCGGGGGCCTTTGTGGTGCAGCCTGCATTCTAGGTAACCTATGTTTAAATCTGGTCCTATACCCTCACCTCTACGTTGTATTTAACACATAAATGTATATTGCAAAAAATTTTCACTTCTGGTGTGTTGTCCACGAGCATACTCATTTTTCTTTTTAAGTTTTCGTATTATTCCTTCTTTTGTTTTGTTGACAATGGCATATATTGGTTTTTATTTAGTTCATGTGTATATTATAATATATCCAACTTCCCCCTGTGGGCACCACTGCCTTTGGTAAGTATTTTCTTTAAATATGGGTGCTTATAAAAATTTAAAATTACATAATCATAATATTAAATATATACGATTATTGGTTCTACAAAGTACGTACTCAAATAGCTACAGTTTGCCCCGTCTTCTCCGAGAAACCGTTTAATTAATTTCGTTGAAGAAAGTGTATAAAATTAAATGGCGTTTATAAGCGCATTATCATTTTTGTTTTACACAACATGTTGAACAGTTTATCTATGAACTTATCTTGGCGCATTCGTATTTATGCTCTTGTTGGCAAAAAGAAAGTTTAGCTTTGCGATATTGCAGTAGATAATTAAATATACACGTCGCGCCAAAAACGTTCAGGATTTTGCATAGGTGTTAGGTTCAAGTTCTGCGTTATAATTATTAGATCTTTTACGCTTTACTGAACTAAATACGGTCTTCGGTAATTCGAGGGCAAAGTTTATAACAATCGACTACTTACCTTTTGTCTTAAATCATCTACTGCTATAATGAGCACAAGGTGAAAAATAATAAAACAGTGCAGAAAAAGAAACATCATTGTGAAGAGATTTTATAATGTTAGTGCTTATTGAAAATTTAAATTTAGTTAATGACAGAATATCCGCTTTAACATATCATACAGAGATTATCACAGGTCATGTAGATTTTATTTCTGCCTCACATTTTTGATATATGGATTGTTTCATTTCAAAAAAATGTAAGTTTGATACAGACTGCTTTTAGGATAGTAGGTATGCATTTCAATAAAATTGAAAATGCTCTAAAAAATTATTTTAGAATATATTATTGTTTTCCATAAAGAGACCGTTTCGGATGAGTGCTATAACTTCGAGAGCCACAACGGGGATATTTGCATATATTTCACCTGATTTTATTTAAAGAGATGTAAAATAAATTGGACATTATTATTGCTCCCTCTCTCCTCTACGAGATGGCGGTACCAAATTTTAAATCCCATGTTTAATATTCGATTTCCCATTATCTATTTCATACGAATACGGCCCTGGATCCTATATTACTGATGATATCTCTCACAGCTGATGGAAAAATCAAAAGGAAAATTCATTGAAAACTTAATCAAACTATTTTTTAACTTTGTATATGTATCTTAATATTATATTCCTATTTTCTCTGGGTATTCGTTAAATTATGGTATCGATTGTCGCAACCTTACTACGTTGAGTGGGCTTCAGCACTCTAAATTGCTTGACAGGGAGCGCTTTCACAGATGCGTACGAAAATAGGATATATAACGAAGGAAGTTAAAGTTGAGTCCCTTCTCGTTCCGAACTTACCTTATGGCGATTAAGTCTTAACTGTTGGTGAATGGTCTGAAATATTACTTCAAGAAATACTGAGGTTCAGTTATCTACCCTTACCTAGTGTTATTTTTTTGTAAAAGGCAGTCCTCTAAAGCCCTGCAAACCTTTTATCGCTTTCATTCTCGTTAATACCAAAAATATGCTATAAAATTAAGGTGTTTAGGTTATATATGCAAAGTTTATTGTAACTGCTTGCCAAACCCATGGCAGAAAATTAATGAAAACTATTTAAACCTTATTATTGAACTTCTCGCCTTGATATCGGTAGACGAGCTCAACTCTCCTTACTTGGTGCGGGTATTTTTTTATTTAATTTATTCCGAAAATCCCTTTTAGTTTAGCATTTTGAAGACATTCTAGAATGGCTTCCATATTCCAGCTGCCAAGGGAATAAGCTAAGCGTAGTTTAGTGGATATTTATTCCCTAATTTTTAGATGTAAATTGTTACATATTTAAGCAATAGTAACTGGGTAATATTAAAATATTATTTTAAAGATAACTCTTCTCGTTAAGTAGTATCGAGGTAATTTATTGAGGTTTTTATATAGAAATTAGTAATGTTAAGTTATAGATCAGAGACTTGGTAAAGTACCATAACTAGTGCTATTTTTTGATTTGATGTTTAATCGCAGTGAGTACCAGGCCTAAATCGTATAATTGATACTTATTTATTGTAATTTCTAGTGTAGTCAAGATGAAACTTAATTACCATAGCAATTAATATAATGGTAATTTGAACATAAGTTACCAACAGTGACATAAATAGGACAGCTTAAGTGGCAGTCCATAAACTTCTTTAGCATAATATTAACCATCAGTAATCAGAAAATTTTTGCGGTCTTTTATAGGGTTTTTTTTTCTAAATTTTATTATCCGATTTTCAGACAGATAGACTTTTTAATAAATTGCTTGTAGTAAAAATTTAGTGGCGCCCGCTCTAACTCCATAAACTTTAACTTATGCCTTAAAAAAAAACAAAACTACAAACGGCTGAGTGAGTCAGGCGTATGTACAGCTGAAAGAGCGGTTAGCGAATAAAGCTGGTAACAATGTTCCTATAAGAGGAAAGGTGTTGTCGATTGGGCGGGGAGGGGGGTGGGGGCCATAAACAACACACTCGAGCCGAAACTATTTCAAACTGAAGACATTTTCGTCAGTATGATTTTCTTTTTCAGAAGTACGACAATCCGTAAAATAAGTGTCGGGGGTGTTTTGGTGAACGCACGCACCAGAAAATCCGCAAAGCAACCTCTAAAGTCGAAATATCCTAAAATGCTCTCAGAGTTCCTTATTTACTTTGACGAAATTTCTAGTTTCAACTTTCTTTACGGAATTTCGGCAAACAAACAAGGCGTTAGGTAAAAAAAATAAAATTAAAATTCGGCCTAATTTGACCTGGACCAACACCTTCTAAACAAGAAAGCCTGATATCTAAATCTCAGATGGCGTCGCGCGTAGGGAGCAGGCTCTGACAATGGAAACTGTATTAAGTAATTATTCATATATAAACTACCCACTTTTGTTACTTTTTGACTTCATAAAAATACATACCTAAATTATTTTTAATAGTCAATTAAATGTCGTTTACTAAAATATCAACAAAGATCGTTTGGGAGCCACAGAAGGAACATAATAGTTATTATAGTAAGCAGTTTAACATTATATTATGTATGATGTAAAAAGTACAAACCATGGCTATTAATTTCTAAATATACAGTGTTTTGTTTAAAATATCGAAGAGTATATAAACTAAAACAAGAATACATAGCTACTTAGATATTTTTTAAAAACTATTTTAATAAGAAATGCAATGTAAAAAATTAATATTTACTTTTGAGGAATTTTTTGATTTGACACAATTGTATCTGTTTTGATAAAAAAACAAACTTTAAAAAAAATAAGAAATCTGAATTTTGAAGATGTTACCTATTCATTTCAGTTTGAGCCTGTTCAATAGAAAAAGACTTACATCATTAGGTTTCTTTAGTTTTTTGCCTTCACCGGCTTGACCCGATGTTTTGAAATAAAAAACCAAGCGATACTTTTTACTTTTTACTCTTAACAAACATTTAAAAACTGTATAACTGTGTTTTATCTCATTTTCTCGTAGGCTACATGCTAAAGATCTCTTTTTACAGTCGCTTTTTCGTTTCACCGAGTCACACTCGTGCTAAAGAAGTTTTCACTTCAAAAATTCTTAGAACTGGTTGACATCGTACTGTTGAGCGATGAACTTTTTGGTGGTAATTATTACATACATACATCTCTAAAACCCAGGGTGGGTCTTGGCTGACTGCACTATACTTCTCCAAGCCTCCTACTTCCCGGCCCTCCAACAGATTCGTGTCCAGAGGTGTATTCATTTTTGCGAGATCTGATGATGTTGTCTTTCCATCTCTGGCGTGGTCTCCCAAGTGGCCTTTTTCCCGACGGTCTCTCTCCTCCCATATCAGTCTCGTCAGTCTGTCATCTCGTAGTCTATGGACATGCCCGTACCATCTTAGGCGCTAAGACTTAATTTCTTTAACAGTATCACCGTCGCCATAAAGCTCACTAATCTCGGCGTTTGTCCTGATTTGCAGTTAGGGTCGTGGTGGGGACCAAAATTTTTTCTTACAATTATTCTTTCGACATGCCTAAGTTTTTCTTCATTAGCCTAAGTCATTGTCCATGTCTCGCATCCATAAGTGATTATTGGCCTAATAATGATTTTATAGACTTTCACCTTTGAGGTTCTTGAGATGCTTTTGAATTTGAAAAAGTTGTTTAGAGAGAACAGACATAGATTTGCGGCTTGTACTCTGCCTTTTATTTCCTCTGTGACATCGTTATCGGCTGTAAGTGTTGCTCCTAGATATTTGAAACGCTCCACTCGTTCAAAATTATAAGTCTCTATTGTTACATTCTGCCCTGTTCTATCTCTGCGCCCCTGTTTGTTTATGCAGAAATATTTGGTCTTATCCTTCGCATCTCCGCCATCCCTCATTACACTTTGTAGTATACAACTTTTTCCCAATCGGTACAATTTTTAAGGAAGTTATCTATAAACATGGTGATTCAGCCGACCCTGGCTAGCCACTCGAGCTGATGCGTCATTACAATTTTGTACCGGTCGGTGACAAGCAAGAATCCGTAAATCGGTTCTTTCTTTTGGTTTTAAAAAGAAAAATGCCTAGAAATCGTATTTCTAGTATCATTGTATAAAAAGAAATAGTAGGATATTTTAAATGTACTGCATTCTCCTTCGCATATTAAATCATATAAGTTGTAATAGATGACACTACGAGGCGAAAAACTTAAAAAATAAAGTGACGCCATCTCTTGAGAAGAAGCTACGTTCTTTTTTTATACAATGGTTTCACCTACATTGTGAATTACAGGTTTTATTTTTTTAATTGAACAAAAGTGGTAATGGGGATGTGTAAAAATCGTACACTGTTGCCAAATGGCCGCCGGTCTACTTACTCTTTTGCATTCATTGCGTATTTTAAAACAAATAATTTTTCGGAGCCCTTTATTTGATTGTTATGATTTCGCGATCGGGTAACGCTGGGTACACGGCCGTTACGGTGTGAGGCTGATTTCACGGTGGACGTATTTAGGTACCGGCTTACCGTTATTATTATTTTGATATTTTGAATATTGGATGTCGTTCGTCCGCCGCGGGTTGGAATTGATGAGATGAGCGTCAACAACAATAATTATAAACCTAGTGGACTGCCGGCTGCCGGTTATAAAGTATAGAAATCTTGTTGGAATGGGCAGAATGTGTGATTGAAAATATATAAGAGCTGATAATTGTTTTAAATATTCCCTTTGTTTATCGTTATAAAATTGCATAGAATATCCTTGTAAAATTGGGTAAACCATCAACAGAGAACGTGAGCTGGGCAAAATTGGAGATTTTTTTTGGAAACTTGCTATATATGGGGGTTTTGATTTCAAAAGTGACATTAATTTTTTAAAAATATTTTGACCCTGTATACCCCTGTGACCCTAAATTGAGGAAGCCTGCGGTTTTATTCCATAAAATCGGTAATAATTTGTTTTCTATAATATGGAAAAATTTGCTTCGGTATTTTTTTTAAACGGAGGCGCCTATTTTTCCTTCTTGGGGGAAAAATATACTTTTTTCCGATCGCGTTCATACTCGATAGGTAGGGGTTGCCATGTCATGATCCCAAAAAACAAATTTATGATTTCTATCCCCCCAACACCTCCCTTAAAAATTGTAAGTTTTAAATGATATGCCCTGGAGAGTTGAAATTCGGTATAAGGGAGTTTTCGGGAACGGGGACTCCCAATATGACCTCAAATTTTTTCTGGGTAAGAAAAAAAAAAACGAAAAAAAGGGGAATATCTTCATTTATGATATGGGCGTTTTCGGGGTTGGGGATTTCCGAAGTGACACCAGATTTTTCTTGGAGCGTACGAGGAAAGCTGGATAAGAAAATAAAATAAAAAAAATTTTCAGGGGATGTAGCCGGGGTAAAAAGAAGATCCTGGACGAAAACGGGACACCGTACCCCCCTCCGTTTGGCCAGGGGAGGGGGGAGAAGGAAAAACTTAATTAATTTCAGAAGAACGGGAAGAGGTACGGGGTCGAAATTTTTATGGTAGGTGCGCCCCATGGGCGCACATTAAACCATACGGGGGGACCGGGGCTGTAATTTAAGGGGGGATTTTGGGGGGAAACCGTGGGGGTAGATGGCTGAAAATTTCAGGGGATGTAGCCGGGGAAAAAGAAGATCCTGGACGAAAACGGGACTCCGTACCCTTCCCCCGTTTGGCCAGGGGAGGGGGGAGAAGGAAAAACTTAAATAATTAATTTGGGGAGAACGGGAGGAGGTACGGGGTTGAAATTTTTATAGTTTTTTCATGGGGGGCCACCTTAGACCATACGGGGGGAGCTCTAATTTATGGGGGGATTTTTTGGGGGAAAACCGTTTTTCGCCCGTATCTCTGCAACGAAGACTCGGATCGAAATTCTGACAAACGATGCTTGTTCAAATTTTCACTTCTATCGTGTGGTCTTAAGTACACACATTTTTTTTTTATGAACGGAAACTAAACTTCCTCTCGAATAACCCAAAAATACTTGTTTTTGAAGGTTATGTTTGAAACTTTTTAAAAGTAAGGTTCCTATGAGAAAAAGCAAATTAAATTCTTTTTGTATAGCAGTAGTTTTTTCTGGAAAAAATAATTCCAAATTTATGGGAAGAATACACCTAATCTGGGTTAATAGTTAGCCAAAGTAAGGGAAAAATGACAACCACAATTTTTTTTATATGAGTACTTGTGTAGAGAATATATGAAAGGTAAATATTTTTACTCATGCATATTTTTAATGTGTTAGTATTTTTTTGCAATTTTTTTTCCGAGGAAAGAAATTTCGTATTGAAAAAACGCGAAAACGGGTATTTTAGTATTTCTTCTTTTTAATCTTGGGAAACATTTCCAGGCCTGTACGTTAAATATATTTAGAGTTATGACTTACCAAAGTAAGTCAAAAGTTGCAGAATAAGGCAAGTTGTTATGTATTTGTCAAAATTTCTATATAGAAGCCAAAATCCATGAAAATTTGGGTTCCTCATAGGAACTATACTTTAAAAAAAACAAACGTTTTCTTCAAATTTACATTTTCTTATGGTATTACCTTGGAGAAAAAAAATTTT
>MU181982.1:187384-214201 GCA_016904865.1 Pissodes strobi
ATATACTAATTGGTTGAAATGATTGTATTTTTTATACAATGCTGAAATATACACATTGTATTTTCATAAACTTCTGTTTCTGTTTACATTTAATTACGCCCGCACCCCACACGTGTAGATTTAATAGACTCTAGATTCAACATATAATTAAAATTTGGTTTTCCTTAGTTTTAAAAAAGGTATTTTGCTTGTTACGATGACATTATTAGTTGCCCACAAGTTTTGCCCCACCTGTGAAAATACTCACGGGG
Source organism: Pissodes strobi (assembly GCA_016904865.1). NCBI lineage: Eukaryota > Metazoa > Arthropoda > Insecta > Coleoptera > Curculionidae > Pissodes > Pissodes strobi. The sequence continues at coordinate 187,636 of MU181982.1, forward strand.
CGTGCCTGTTGTTGCTACCTATTTACCTAATGGATAAAAAGCAATATGACCAATTTAAGTATGTACTTACCGCAATTAATCACCCACTTATTAAAATGTTCCTCCCCAACGCGATTTATGGACGGAAACCGGTGGTAAGTGACCGATGGGTTACGCCACTTTGAGTTTTTGAAGTTTGTGTAAACACACACAGACATTTTGTACTAAATTAATGAAAAACAGTGTGAAAAATCACATGAAATAATTACTAACACAGTAACACAACCGCAACACACACTCGTGGAAAAGCTACAAGGCGCGCTGAACGAATGAGAAAGAAAACAAAAACAAATACCTAACCTACTCCCATTTCTACGGGAAACCCACAAGAACATTATTTATCGTTCTTCGACAACTCCAACTAAAAAATCGGCACATTGGCAACCCCGAATTAAGTTTCAGTTCGGAGTCAGAGTCCTCTATTGGCAATCAAATCTACCCGCTGAATAACAATGAAAACTCATTCACCATTATGTCAACAATCTTCTTATGTCTCGCCTAAATTAGTTTCCGTCACGTAATATAGATGGGGACGTCCGTGTCTCGATGGTAACTGTGGGAGAAAACTCAGCACAGGAAATATCCTACTATTTCTTTTTATACAATGCTAGTATAGTGAAGTGTTAGTGATACGTCTTGCTCGCAAAGGAGGCGAAAAAAGAGGGCAATATTCATCGGCAGAAGCGAATCAGGGGGCGAGTCCATGTAAGATTATATGCCAAAATTTCAAATATACATAAATACCTGGTTATTTTAAATATATAAAAACAGAATCTCTCGTATAAAAGCAAACTAAATGTGTATAATACTAAACTGAGTATTATGAATAAATATGACACTTGTAACCCTTATTTTTTTACTTAATAAAACTGAAATGGAAAATACTCTCAAACTTCTAAAACTAACTATACTTATTAGAATAAAATAGAGTGCGAACGGGTTACAGTCAAAAATGCGAATGAAGCAGTAAACATAAATTAAATGCGCTCACTGCGATTTGAATTATACTAACAAACTGTTATTTATACACGAGGGCATGACAAAACATTGTTACATTTATTTGTCGTCTGTGCACAGAATCAAAGAATATATTCGGAATTGAAATATATTATATCGAAATGAATAAGTAATAAGCAACAGTTAACGATACGAGCTATTCGAACCGTTCTCTAGTAATCTCGTCTAATCGTACATCCTACCAAAGAAATAATATTCAATCACAAAAAGTGTTTGCATAACACAATCAAAATGAGGAAATATATACCGGTCGGCCTGCACATTTATTAATGTTTTATATAGAATAAAACGTTTATATCATATAAAGGAATATAAAAAATAGAAACAAATGGTTATAATGCCTTCGTATCATTCGTTTTTCGATATTGTGGGACTATAAACTACAATTCGATTCGATGCAAATATTGCAAAACAAAAAACAAAGTTATATTTAATTATGATCCACTGACTCATGCTGCAGATCTATATGAAAATTTAAGAGTATGGCAATTACATAAGGTATTAAAATTTGAACAGAATAAATTTATTTACAGGATAATAAATAAAACTCAAAATTAAAATATTATCATAATATTTTCAAAGGATATTCATAGCCACAATACTAGAGAGTTTATAGGAAATCATACTGTTACTATTACTAAAATGCAATTATCCTCAATACCAGTGTTCAAAAACATTGTCTAGAGGAATAAGGACTATGTATATTGTAATTATTGCTATTACTGTATTAACAAATACTTTTCAAAAAAAAAAATAAATAAATAAATAAAAAATAAAATTTTGAGCAAGTCGAAGAGTGCCCTTTTCTCACGAAATTAACCTCTAAAAACTAACCACAAAGGCAAGCTGACGCATAATTTACGAGCGACTAAATCCCAAGTTGGGTATTATTATAGCTTTGCATGGCCCTCCGTTGGCTTTGCTCGCAACGGAGGCTCAATCAACAAGAACTAAAAGTGCTAACCAAAACTAACCCAAAATTAAGGGAAAAAGGCGGAATGTTATCGTTCGGCTTTGTCGAAGCAATGTAATACCGGAACACATTACTTTTAAACAATTCGTGTTGACATGAGCCGTCCGGTGAGGGAATAAATTGGAGTAAATATTGCTTGCAGGAGATGTTAATAAATAATAATAATACCTATTTACAAATTCGCATTTGCAGATGCGACTAACTTTAACTAAAATTGGCCTTCGCATTTGCAGATGTGAAGGGCCCCCAACAGCCTCCACCCCAGTAGGTATATTATGTAAAAGTAGTTAGAGGCACACTATATCCCTACATTTGCCGATGTAAAGGATATATGTACTGACAAAAATAAAACGGTATAGTGCTATGTATTTGCAGATACAAAAACAAATAACCACCATACTATTGCAACCCTCTTACATAAAATCATTGCATTGGAGGTAGCGAATTATTACACTTTACTAATACACTTACACTTTTTATTCAAAACAGAAATTACAGTATTTGCAGATACTGTAAATATGCTAAAAAATCGTTGCATTTGCAGATGCAGTCGGAAGCATAACAAGGGTTAAGCAGCAAGCAAAAAAGGTGAATAGTTCGTTGTATTAGCAGATACAATCGATCGTACCCACTGTCTGCAATTGCAGTTGCAGATAGTGAACATATTCATGAACCTATTTTTCTGTTCAAAAACAGAAATTGCAGCATTTGCAGATGCTGTAAATAGGCTAATATATCGTTGCATTTGCAGATGCAATCGATATCATAAGTAGCAAAACCAAGGAAACTCTTTTGCATTTGCAAATGCATTAGAAGATCCTCTCACGCTAGCTGAGGAAATAACTTATCCGAATCAAGACTTACCAACATCAGAAGCACCAGATGGTCCTGAACAAAGTAACGACCACCTAGCTGTGTAGGTGTAGAAAAAAAAATCACACCTGCGAGGCCAGAACTACATACTCAGATAGTTTAGACTAAAAGATAAAAAAAAAAAAAAAAAAAAAACAGTATGATAGAGAAGTATCCACCAGCTCCCAACTGCAATGTCCTCAGACCATCAAAATTAAATCTCGAAGAGAGCACTAAATCCTGCCAAGACAACTACTGTATCAATTACAGAAACAACTATAGTCCGTGGGATTAGTGCCTTAGCCTCCCTTTCAATAATTTAATTAGCCAACCGTCTGAACTAGAATACGTTCAAAATTAGCAGAAATTAAAGGTAAACAGTTCAATAATAGAGTGGGTACAGGATTATAAAATCCCTTTCAATAGGACACCACTCCGGTTAGCAAAGTAGAAGACTACATAGGACGGCAAAAATTTTTAATTTCAAAATACGCATTCTTGGGGAAAACTGATCTCTTAAAGATGCATATTTCCTTATCCCTATGCACAGTAGTCAAAAAAGTTGTTAAGATTCGTTTTTTGCAACGTACTATACCAATTTAATTGTGTTTCATTTGGTTTATGTACAGCTCCATATCTTTTCACAAAATTGAAACCAGTTGTAACATATGTAAAATTAAAGGGTATAAAAACTGTACCCTACTTAGACAATTGACTAGTTATTGGTAATTCAAAAGAGAATTGCTTAAAAGTATAAATAAAATTACATAAACATTACAAGATTTAGGTTTTATATAAATTCCGAAAAAAGCGTAGTTATTCCCCCGCAACCATGCTCACTTTTGGGGTTTATACAAGAGAAAAGGGAGCTACTGGCAGAACAGTCTATTATCTTTACCCTGAAAAATACTAACTCACATCTCCTTGCGGAGAGAAACAACCATTGTGGAAGAAAATTTCTCTGGCTGTATGGAAATTAGGAAGTTCCTGAGAAATGAAACTGATTATTTTTTATTGCAAACTATACAACAGTGAGAAAAAAAAATTTCGATACGTATTTTTTTATTTCCACTAAAGATAAATATTACAAGAGCTATACCAGTTTTTAGTTTTGTATATATAGATATACTATGCATGGTGTGACGTAACAATTCATGTGTATTATGACGTCATAAGCACATCTCAAGGCGTTGTATCTGCCTCATTTTTCGGCTTAGGGAAAAAAGAAAAAACATGTGTTCACTTATTTTTCATGGGCTATCAAAATCAGCAATAATAATAATAATAAAAAAAAAAAAATATGAAACCTCCTCATTGTCAGGAGAGCTTTTCTATAATAAAGCGTACCTAATGAAGCGATAAAAGTGATTATTTCTTCATTGACATATAGCGCCCTCAAACAATACGGAAATACTTTCAATAAATAGGGGAATTTCTGTTTTTCTAAGCGCCAACAAATATATAATAAAACCGTAAACTTATTCTTGAGCTCCTAAACATTCAATTGTCTTCGGAGTCATCCTACTCAAACAAAAGACGAAGCGGTTATAAAACGGTTTCTCAATGGAACATTTAACATAAGACACCCAAAATCAAAATACTCAATTACTTGGGATTCCTACCCAGTTCCACAGCCCTTAAAGAGCATGTACCCTCACGAATTCTTAAATCTACAAATCTAACTTTAAAGTTACACACACAGCACACAAATTACGGACAACCCGGAAGTAAAAATAGACAATATTTTTAAATATGAATGCATAATTGAAATCAGATTCCCGGATAAAATAACAGCAAGTGGCTTAAACAGGCTTCAACCTAGTTTGATATTACCTTATTTTATTAATCAACCTGAACTATGCATAGCCACACTATTAGAGACTTACATAGAACGCACAAAAGGAAAAATGGTGCTACCAGTCAATAAAAGGTGAATAGTTCGTTGTATTAGCAGATACAATCGATCGTACCCTGCACTGTCTGCAATTGCAGTTGCAGCTAGTGAACATACCTATTTTTGTGTAAACAGGAATTACGGCATTCACAGATACTGTAAATATGCTAATGGATCGTTGCATTTGCAGATGCAATCGATACCACAAGTAGCAAAACCAAACAAAATGTAATACTCACTCACAAAAAGCCCTATCACCTAGACAGCATTCAAACGATTAGCAGATGGGTCAAGTTAATACTAAAAGCCAGCAGTATATATACACGGAAATATTTGGGGCACACAGCACGCGACACGGGGCAACTTCAGCAGCTCAAAGAATGGGAGTTACATTACAAACCATTCAGAAGACAGAAAAATCAAAAGTATTCTCGAAATTCTATAAAAAACTTGGCGTGGGTAATCCCACTGGATTGGCATCTTGTTTATTGAACCACAAATTCTAAGGAATCATAAATATTAAGCTACAATTATAACTTACTTACCAACTTGTTATCATATTACATAAGAATATTGGTATAGTATTAAAAATAAGTTAAAGGTTAATATCAGTTAAGCGTTAAACATGATATATGTAGCTTCATGATGTGTGTTATTAAATCTAATGGTTATAAATTTGAATTTTAGTTTATAAAAAGGGCCTTACAAATCTAGGACTACAGAAAACTCGCAATTTTCAGTTAATGTAGATTACATCGCAAATACTTTAAACATCTACAAAGTGTAATGAGGGATGGCGGAGATGCGAAGGATAATTACAAGATCAATCGACTTACCTGTAAGGAAGATCGATCGGAATTATCCGAGCATCTCCGCCATCCCTCATTACAAACCCACCCAGTCTTTACCTTCTCCCTATCACCGCAAATGCAATGTAATCAAAAATCTCACGAACCAAAATTGTAATGACGCATCAGCTCGAGTGGCTAGCCAGGGTCGGCTGAATCACCATGTTTTTAGATAACTTCTTTAAAAATTGTACCGATTGGGAAAAAGTTGTATACTACAAAGTGTAATGAGGGATGGCGGAGATGCTCGGATAATTCCGATCGATCTTCCTTACAGGTAAGTCGATTGATCTTGTAATTTTCTTCGTTAATCTTGAGTCCTACTTCTCTTGTAGCTCTTTCTATGCGATTAAAGATATCTTTTACAGTTGGTGTGGAGTCTCCAATGATGTCAATGATGGCATATGCTGACAATAATTTCGGGCCTCGGACAGTCAGGAGTCCTGTTCGAATTTCTGCCGACCTCGTAGCTTTCTCTTAGGCGATATTAGAGTAGAGGTGACAAGGCATTTCCCTGTTTTAATCCGCTACGTATCTTGAAACTATCTGAGAGGCCTGTTGTTTATTCGCACTCTAGGTTTTCCGTCTTCCATACATGCTTTCGTCATCTGGGTGAGTTTTCTTGGGATTGCGAATTCGGCCATTGCATTTCATACTTGGGACCTTTCAAGGCAGTCGTATGCTTGCCGACAATCTATGAATAGTTTATGGATAGTACGGTTTAACTTCCATCCTTTCTCTAATAGTTGTCTGAGTGTAAACAGTCTGTAAATAGTGGGTCTAAATTTCCTGAAGCCCGCCTGATATTCCCCTAGGACGTTCTCTGAGTATGGAGCTAGTCTATCTAGAACAATATTGGCTAGGACTTTGTAGGCTGTATTGAAGAGTGAGATTCTTCTGTAGTTTGAGCACTTTGACTTGTCACCTTTTTTGTGGATTGGTATTATGATGCTCTCTTACCATTTTGTTGGTATTGTCTCCTCTCTCCATATCAAGAAATTAGTTGGTGTAATTGTCTGTATAATGATTCACCTCCGTACTCTAATAGTTCTGATGGCATGTTATCCGATCCAGGAGCCTTTGAGTTTTTAATTTCTTTACTGCCTTTCGCATTTCTTCTATAGATGGTTCATCTACAGAGAGATCTGCTGTGTGGTATGTATTTTCAGTGTGCTTTTCGTCGGGTTCTATATTTAGCAGCTTTTCAAAGTTCCATGTTTCCAACTGTTCGTGTTTGTTGATTATCATGTCTCCATTATCGCTTTATACATTTTTATACATTATCAACATCGGCACCAACCTGGGCCATGATATAAAGAATAACAGGTATGATATTGGGCACGCCACTATCAGCTGACTCGCTCCTGTCGACGTCACAATGAGAGTTGCCGCCATTAAAATCCATCGGTTTACAAGGGGACTTTCATGATATTTTAAGCTTTGTTTATTTTGCCGTGTATTTTGTGGTGTTTTGTCAGCATTTTATGAGAGTTGTGACATTTAAGTTGAATTTGGAGACTGTTTAGTGTAAAAAAACTTAAAACAAATCAGGTTATTAAAACTATTTTGAACTATTAGTTAGTGTGACTTTGTGTGGACAACTTAATTTGTTGTTTTAAAAGCTATATGAGGTATCATAAACAATTAATCATTGAGCAAGTAATTACGATAACATTAATTTGTGATTTTTAGCATTTTTAAGGTTAGTTATAATCTACACATATTAAAAATGCGTTGTGCTGTAGGTGGTTGTCTGAGTGTCAATCAGACAAAAGGTGCTGACAAATCTGTAAGATTTCATGCTTCTCCCAAAGACAATATTGTTGAAAAACCGTGGGTTACTGCTTGTTGCCGTAAAGACTATTTTAATACTAAAACCTCGAGAATTTGTTGAAAATATTTCAAGTCAGAAGACCTTGAACATGAATTGTTGCAATACGAATCCAAAAAGGGACCCAGTCTAAAGCGCAATGCAGTACCTTCTCTTCATCTGCCAAAATCAAAAGATTTACCTGTAAACCAGGTAAAAAGACAGGAGAGGCTTTCGAAGAGAGAATCGAAGAAGTTTGTGGAAGATATCATTGCTCAGTGCTAGTGCAGCAATGGATTTTGTGGATTACATATGTAGAACATTGGATAATAAACAATTATTTGTCACCGTTTTTGTAGATCTGCGAAAGACTTCAGTACTGATATTTTACCCAGTGATTGTGGTGTGCCGCAGGGCTCGGTTCTGGGGCCATTAATCTTTTCACTATATGTATTTAATTTAAGATGTGCAGGACTTATGACACGGTACTTTACTTTTGCTGATGATACAGCTTTGGTATACACAGGTGGGGAAGTTAATGCATTAAATAGGCTTGTAAATGATGACCTAAAGTTGTATCTGAACTGGTTTTACAATAAATTAAAAATCAATACTGACAAAACAAATTTCTAATATAAACATTGTTGTTGTGATATACGTAAATATAACACTAAGTAGGTCCCAAAATAACATTTACAAAATAATGACTAATACAAATATAGGCCTAAATAACCCGTATGTGCAAGCATGTAAATCATACAGTAGAGTACTGGAAAATATTAGAAATCTTATTAATTATTTTCTTTATAAATTGATAAATGTTTACATTGATAGTAAGGCGAGTTTTTAAAAAGAATCCTTTTTAGAGTTGGTCAGGCAAATACGAGATGTACAGATTTGTTATTTATGTATGCACCTAGAACTAATCTTTATAAAGATTCTCCATTGATAAGGATGTGTAATAAATTTAATAGGTATTGTAGTATTGTATTTCAGTTGAATTGTTTAAAAAACAAATAAATGGAGAAATAGATATAAGGATATGTTCCTAGTTTGTAGGTTTAGTTTTTAGTTTGATTGTATATATTATTGGCTTTGTAAAACTTGTTGATACAAGAATAAATAACTAAATAAATTATAATGTTTTTATAAAACTATTTAAGTGGTATCTAAATATTAGTTAGAATCTCTCCTACACAAAAGTTGTAATTAGTATGTTCGAGGCTAGAGCTTAAGCACAGATTAGGGATTTATATATTTATTGTATTGTAATATTGAGTTGTATTAAATAAATGTTATAAAAAAAAACTAAAAATCCTTGTTTTATTTTTTTGTCATTTTTAAATAAATACAATTCCGATATGAGAAGATAAATAAGTAGATCTTTCCATCTGTGAAACAAAACCAATCCACTATACCTTCCCTTATAATATCAACTATATATCTATGATAATACCTAATATTTATTTATCTTCCCTGCTATAATCATCTGTAATAAAGTGTATATAGTAGCAACTCTGCTGAAATGTCAATTAACAAGATTTTAAATTATTCTATAAATTTATTTTGATAAAATCTTCGTTGCTAAAGATTTGTTTCTTATTTATAAAATGTCTATGCATGCTATCTCTTATATGTGCATTCCATATATTGAACATTATTTCTCAATATTGATGTATATTGATTATTCATTTAGTTTATTAACAAATAAAAATATTAAAATACCTTTCAGTAACCTAAATAAACCCAAAACAGTGATATATTAATAGCGTTTTTATTCAAATGTCTAATAATGGTCAATTAAATATAATCGATATAACAGTTCTTACGGCAACTATTTCAAATAACTCTCATTGTGACGTAATGCGCGAACTCGACCGAATTGGGCACTCGGGAATATCATACCTGTTATTCTTTGTATCATGGACCTGGGCTGATATCCTCGTATTTCGTTATTTATTGCCTTATAGAATTTCCTAGAAGCTGGTTTAGACCTGTTCCTTTCGATCATCTCGTATTTTTGACGTTCATATTCTTGTTTTTTCCTTTTTGTGAACTTCCTGGTTTCTTTGCGAGAGTTTGCATATTTTTCTCGGTTTTCAGGTGCATCGTGCTGAATCATTGGTTTTCCTAGAAATTTCTCTTTCTTGCACTTTTTTTTGACACTCTTCATTAAACCACGATTTAGTCGTTTTCTTTTTGGCTTTCTAGATGGTTTTTTTCTGCTGTATTTTTTATCGTTTGTTCAACGTAGTTCCACAAAAATTCAACATTCATTGTAGGATTTTCATTCTCAATGAGTTTCTGTTCCAGTTCTTGTTCGTATTTTTGTTGTTCTGCTGGATTCTGTAATTTCTCGATGTTCCATTGTGCGGTTTGGTTAGTTTTTGATTTTTCTGACTCGATATTCTTTTTTGGAGTTTGACTTTTACCAGGAAATTATCTGTATCTCCGTCTACTCCTCTAAGGCTTCTTACATCTAGGACTTTGCTCCCATGCCTGGCGTCCACCACGACATGGTCAATCTGGTTACGGGTCACAGGGTTTGTTAGTAGATATCTTTATGAAGAAACATTGTGGATTTTATCAACATGCTGTTAGCTGATGCTAATTCTATTAGTCTTTGTCCGTTATCATTTGATATATTGTGAAGGCTATGTTGACCTATTGACGGCCTTAAAGTTGGTTCTTTGCCTATTTTTGCGTTGAAATCACCGCATAGTAATATCATATCCTGTTTGGCAGGCTTTCTATTGTTCTTTCAATTAAGTCCTAGAAGGGCTCCTTAGTGACTTCGTCCTTGTCTTCTGTAGGAACATATACTGATAATAAGGATATGTTATACCAATGTGCCTTTAGTCGTATGTAGCAGAGCTTATCACTTATGGGTCCAAAACGCAGTACACTTTTTACAAGTTGCTCTATGACGAAACCAGTTCCACACTCATGTCGTTAATGCTGATTTCCACTGAAAAATACCACAGATTTACTTATTTTTAGGTTTCCGCTGTCATGCCATCTAATCTCTTGTCCATTTCTATTTTTTCTAGTTGTTGTATGGCACTGTTAGCAGCTCCCGTTCTGTACCAGCTCTGTACGTTCCATCTTCCAATATTCATAATCCATTTTCGTTCGAGCGGTAATTATTGCAAATACAAAAATAAGAGTGTGTTCCTAAATATGTTAAAAATATCTACTGTTTACATCGCCTACTACAGAACGCTGTTCGGGATGTTGTTTTAGAAAATAAGCAGCTTCAATAAGAACTTCCTCTACAGTATTAACATCATGTAGGTACTTCAAGAGGTAAGTTGAGTTAGCTTTTGTCTTGACATAAAATTTTGTTGAAGCAGCACCCATTTGCTCTATTGATATAAACAGATTTTTAGAAATAAAGACAATAAAGTTTAAGTGAGCTTGAGTAGCTTCATCAATATTAATAAAATATATATTCATTTGTCCTAAAGTGGATATCACACACCTAAAATATATATTTACTTTAATTGTCTGCGTTAGACCAAGACCTCTGTCAAGACAGTCATTGAATACAAAACAACCACCCTACGGGTTAAATTAACTAATTAAAAACATATGTTGTGCACGTAATGTTAGGCACAACCTCTACAGTGTGTTTGACTAATCACTGTCTATAAAAATAGAAAAACAAGACTTACTTGAGTATTTTTGGTTGGAACAAATGATTTTTCCGTCTTAAGTGAATTTACCCACTGCTGCCTCAATTGACCTTGGACCTTTCTTTGGATATGAGAAAGTTGCCAATTTGGGCCCATTTTTATATTTCCCTGTACATATCGGAACACAAAAGGTTAACACCATGTTTTTAATTCACTCAATAGACAATTTTTAAATGTCAGTGTTCTTAACTAAGCGACTGAACTTAACCCGAAGCTTAAATATTCTTTAATTATTACAACACGTACCTACATAAAACCACCCAACTCAATATTCAATAATGCTACAAATAAATAGTATATTATTTTATATGGAGGAAAAGTGATACTTTTCGTGGCGCGCTCGTGTTTAACAGCCGAACGGAGTGAGGCTGGTAATAGAGAGCAAGCCATGAAAAGTAACTTTTCCTCCAAATAAAATATGCTATTTTTTCTTCAAATGTCGACAAATTAATGCAAAAACATCTCTTTTTAATAGTAATAATATCTAATTATTATTAAAGATGAGTGGGTTCGCAAGGCGGCTTAGACCGGTGTCGGTGAATAGGCGCAGGTTGTTGCTATAGTAATGTAACATAAAGCTGTCAGTGGACACTGTCAACAATAATTATTTTCTTAAGATTGCGTCTCCGACTGCGTTTTAATTCCATATTGATAAGCAGTTATTGAGTAAGTTCGATTAAATAATAACCAATTTGTTCCTAAATTAGTGACTTTTAGAAATTCAGTCACAAATTGAGTGATAAATATAAATTGTAGTTTAATAATTCGTGAGTTGTTGACGCTAATTTTGTTGTCTGTTTGTATTGTATCTATGTTGCTATGACAACACTTTTACCTCCGCCGGCGGAAAAGTGAAAAGTAAAGCTCCGGCGGAGGAAAAACGAAACTTCACCGCCGCCTACACAGTCTAGTAATGACGGATTTACTGACGTTTGAAGAAAAAAGTGTTTAGGTATCCTAAGTAAAACTGAGGTATTAAAATCAAACATCTAATTGAAAGCATCATCAAAATATCCGTGCTTACCTAAAACTTATATGTAGAGTCAAAAGCCTGTCAAAGTAAATAGGTTAATAGGCATTATTATTATAAACCACAAAATAAAAACTTTAAGGATTTGTTCACTTCAGGCAGATAGTATATGAATATTAAAATTTCAGTTATTTTAGATATTATTAGGAATTACCAGCTCTGAAATTATAATAGATATTTGTGGAAACACACCCTGTACCAGAAAAATCAGTCCTTAACTATAATAGTTATTTATGCAACAAGTGTGTAAAGTGACCCTTTTTCATGAATGGGAATATTGACAATACCATGAATAAAAAAAAGAGTACTTTACACATGCGTAGCATACAAAAATTTTTCTACTACCGAAAAATATATGAAAAAACAAAAATAGTATTAAATTACTTTACGCACTAGGGCGTAAAATAAATTATTTGACGCATTAATGCGTAAAATATATTATTTTAGACACTGCCCTAAATGTTAAAAAATATGTCAGATTTACCTTACGCACTAGTGCGTAAAGTAATTTTTCTTTTACGCACTGCACATTAAAAAAGCCTATTTTACGAATATTAGAGAGTGCGTAAAGTGAGTATTTTACGCACGGTAGTAGAAAAACTATATTATTTTATGGTATAATTTAGAATAATTAAGAAATATAATATAGTGCAGTAGGGTTAAGAGTCTATTTTCACGAATACATGACAATATCTTTGCCATCTTTCCCAACAATAAATTACCTGCTTTCCATATATTATTCACTGCAAATGCATACATTACAGAATTTTGAACATATTTTATATTAAAATCTCAAAATATATCCTTTACAGCATTTAGTGTTGGTCCCAACGGGAGTGATGATATTGGCTACAGCTTTTCTTTGTTTCACGGCCTTTTTGTCTAGAAGGTTTTGCCCGGTCGGAAGTTCCGAACGAACACTTCTTAAATTGAAATTCCCTTAAATACTACTTGCTTTGGGAAATATTTCACTTCAAACTTTTCTAAGACATTCCACAAGGTAAATACAGAGTTCTGTAAAACTAATTCGAAATGTGGATTTTCGTTACGGAATTTCATGGGCAAATGCGAACTTTCATCAACGAAACTAGAAATTCCGTAAAATAGTCTTAATTTTGAACATTTTATGTTATGTGGAATTTATTAAATCTGATTCTAAAAAATGAACTAAGAATTACGTAATTCAAAGAAATTCTGAGCAAATTCGGAATTCCGTCAAGTAAACATGGATTTCGGTAAGAAAAACTCAAAGTTCTTTGTATACGAGATTCCATGAACAAATGCAAAATTCCAGTCATCAATCTAGGAATTACGTACAATTAAGTCACAATTACGAGTTTCTTTGAGGAATTTTCAAAATTTGAATTTGTTTATGGAAAGAACACACTCGGAATTCCATAAAACAATACCGGAATATTGCAATTACATTGACAAATTTAAATATTTTCCATGAAATTTCACGATTTCAGTTTCATTTGCGAATTATTGAAATTCATTCCATAAATTCGGTGAGCAAACTTAACAAAATTTGAAATTCGATAACCTAAGCTCGGCATTCAGAAAAATAAAATCGGAATATCGAGTTTGCATATTGCATATCTAGTTGCATTTTAATATTTCCACTATTTGCTGAATTTCGAATTATCTATGAAAAAATAGTGATACTTATGGGCATTCGTACGTCGATAATTTCAAATACGACAATATTTGAATTATTGTTCGATGATATATAGCGCTTGTCCAAAATATCAATAATCTATTATTTTATAAAATCAAACAACATTATATAGCCTGCAATATTACAAGGTTGCCATTGCTCTTAGTTTGAAGTTACAAACCTAAAATTTTTCATAAGCGATAAGACGCTAGAGTTCTAGTTTCCTTTTCGAGCAAATCGGAATTGACCAGACAATTTAGCCAAACTACATATCACATTTACACTTTTCTGGTTACATTTAAAGCTAAGTATACTGCTCCAATTTTACAACTTTGCTTGTTTCATAACGATGAGAAATCACAATGTCAACTCTTGGCAGCTAAGTTTTTTTTATCCCACACATCTGGTTGTTCAACCCTTTCCACCGTCAACTGTTTTTCTCCTAGTTCCCATTGACGTCATCTGGTGTCACGTTACAAAGAAATGGATGCATAGTTGACAGCTTGACAACATACCTAAATTAATTTTTTTTGCGGTACAGAAATATTTCTGGAAAAGTCCACAGCGCTCGACACGAATAGAAATGTTTATAATTTATGCAGGAATCCGTGTTCGTCGAACAATTGGCTTGTCTCAGGAAGAATGTTCCCAGAAGCGGAAGAGTTTATAGGGTTTTTATTAGCAAGTCAAGATCAGGTGGTTCCAATAAATCACTACCAGAAGTACATCGTCAGAGATCCTCAAATAGAGAGCGATAAATTCAGATATGGGTGCCAAATAACGGACTCTACCTATACAATACTTTACTGGAGGATGTCAGCTTTTCTCTGCACTGGAATATAAGGATAGGGATGAAAATGTTGCCAAGATTATTCACCCAGGGTCGGGTTCCTTATTACAAATATGAACCTTAATTAACCATGTGATTTCCAACATTCAATATTTTCATGGATCGTACAATCTTACCTGACCAGAGAGTGATGCATAATAGACCAGATATCACTCTCGTAAATAAATTCTCCAAGGTTGCAACCTTTGTAGAAGTGCCATTATCCAATATCCAAAATCTGCTCTAAAAGAACGCTCAGATGATCTCCAAGTACTGAGAGTTGGGAGGTCAGAATGAAAAGGCAATGGCAGTTGAATTGCGTCAGGCAATGATAATAATAATTTCATAAACTGTAGCTTGGGTTAGTTTGGGTTAGAAGTGGCATCCCAAAGGACACGGAAAGAGTTCCAGCACAGTTTAATCCTTTTGATGTTTAAAGCATTTGGAATTAAGTGAATTTTCCCATTTAGAGGGAGTGCGAATGCCGAAAAGCATACAAATCGTTACAATAATAGTGATAATAAAATAACTTATTCATAAAATAGGAACTGATTTGTCTCAATTTGAACATACTGCATAAAAATTTAATTTTGAAGTTTTTACTTGGCATGCCAGATAGGTATTTCGAATTTGCAAATACTCGCCCAAATTCATCCAAATACTGCGCCCTTTAATATTTTTATTAAAAACCAGCTCTACTTTCGGCAGTTTCCGTTCATTAAAGCGTTTGGGAAAAATCTAAAATTAAAAAGTTAAGAGGATGTTTGTTAAACACCTGCTTGCCAGTTGTGGGTTTCATAGAAACGCTAGACTTGTTGGCGACCGAAATTATGTGGGACAATTATTATACAGTATGTCCGAAAAACGAATCGAGCATTATATACAACAGTCCAGTGTCCCGTCCGTATCGAGTTTCATAACCAGGTCTAGAGGTGTCGGGTCGGGTGATCAGGCAGTTGTTAAGAATACGATAGAATGCAAGCTATAGATGTATGTAGGATTATTAAAATGATGGTCATGAAAATAGTATAAACACAATATTAACCCAAGAAAATTCAGCCAATTATATAACATATAAATATTGGTCAAAGAAAATAATTTACAACTATATATATTAGCATAGGTGAAAAAAAAATTATATCCTACGAAGCGCTTGATTGCTTATTTGGAAGAAACGCGATAAATGACTTGAAGGACTATGAGAATATATTAAGAAAAATTGCCAATCAAAATAAATAATAGGATCTTTTTGCTTAGATGTAAATTTGAAACAAGCCAAGATTTTAAACTTAAAAAATTGAGCGAGGCTGCTAGTACACGAGACATTGATTTGTAAACATATCCTATATCGACATGAAAATCTTATGCCACCTTAGGCCGTGTGACGCCTGAATATAGGCAACCACTTATTTGGAATTGGTTGCCTATATTATGGTGTTAGAAAGAACACATTTTACACTAACGGTTACAGACAGCCTGCAAAACACATTATCGTCACAGATACCGCCTGACATGCGTTGTTTAACGTTTACATTTACAACGTTTGCATTAGAATGTCTAATATTACACTTCACGCATAGCCCTCCGCTCGCTTCGCTCGCTACAGGCGCTACGCAATAATATACACCCGATGTCTTGCGACAAGTCGGGAATGTATCTTCCCCGCTGGTCGTTTTACAAGAAAGCGCTGAAGTAGACTGCGCATGATTATGATGTCACATCCGGGTTCCACACTTCCGTCCATTTTCCCTAAATTTGCCCTCAAACCGCGGCGTAAGATGTTTAGGCATCAAAAACTTCTCATATAAAATTTGAAAATGTAAACCTAACGAAAATACCAAGATCACGTATTGTTCAATTATTTTGACTACTATAAGCTTATTAATAACAAAAACAATTACATCATTAAAAAGTTTATCTGACGAGCTTAATAGCGTTGAATTTCGAATAAAACAAGTCTTGCCAAATGAAGTGTTCAACCAATTTAAAAATCAAAATACTGATAAAAGTGAAAAACTTTCAAAAAATAAAATTAGAGAAACCGAAACAAAATAAAGAATCTCAATTCAAAACAAAAAAACTGACTGAAAGAACACCACAATTATGGGCTAAAAACCTTACTAACAAACAAATTCCCGATTATGCATTAAATGTGTTGGGTTTGGGTCTAGATTTTGCCATTGAAGTGAAAAAAGTCTACCAACTAACACAATCGTATGTAAAATTTAACTGGTATACGTCATGTAATATTATAACCAAGTTCCAAAATAAACTAAAATGTCAACATAATAAATCTGATAATGATCTCATAGGAAACAATAAAAAGGCCGAAAATTTTTTAAAAATTGAATTCTCATCTAATAATTCTAAAATCAGATAAAACTAATATGACAGTGGTAACGAACTCAATGGAATATGACCAAAAAACTAAACATCTTCTAAATGACAAAAAACCGATGAGCAAATTAAATTAGATGCCACAAATCAACACCAAAAAAAGAACAACGAATTGGAGAAAAAGATTTATATCTCTCCAAATGTAGCAAAAAATCTAAAAATTACAAATGCAATATCACAAAAAATTTACGGTCTTCCAAAACTACTTAAAGGAAACATTCCACTAAGACCAATAGTATCATGCATCCAATCGCCATTCAACCCTTTATCAACATTCTTAAGAAGAATCCTAGAAAATTGTTCAAAAAAATAAATATTTTATAAAAGGTTCAAGAGATTTCAAAGCAAAAAATAAAAATGTAAGCATAGCCACAGTATATATACTAATTTCCTTTGATGTCATCTATACGAATGTGCCCTGACCACAAAAATCATAAAAAAATGGGAAGAAATAAAAAAATTCACGGATATCCCACGAAATGAGTTTATAAATGCTGTCGAAGTTACACTAAACTCAACTTATTTTTTTATAGGATGATCAAATTTATAAGCAAATAGGATCATCTATATCAAGTGTAGTTGCCCAAATTGTCATGGAAGACCTGTTAGAAACCGTCTTAAAGAAATAGAGTTCGAAGTTCCTTTCTTGTATAGATACGTTGACGACTATAATATCACTGCAGTTCCTAAAAATCAATTAAAAATCACCCTTAAAAAATTCAATGCATATCACAAAAATCTCCAATTTATATTAGATTTATCAGTCGAAGAAGAAAATAAAATCAATCTTTTGAATGTAATGCTGCATCATTAAAATAGAGAAATAAGCAGAATGGAATACCAAAAAAATGTGGTCTTCCAGATATTTAAATATTTTTTCGTCATCCCATTTCCTAAAAAATCGCTTATTCTTGGATTAGCAGACAGGGCTATACAACGGTCTCACTCAGAGTTCAGAGAACGAGCCGAAAAAAATTGATAAATGCTTTAAAAATTTATAGTTATCCAGAAAATTTAATAAATAAAATATTTAAAGATAGAATAAATAAATTTGACAATTCAATTAAAAATTAGCCCACATCATGAAATAAAAACAACTTAAAATACTTCTTTCTGCCTTTTGTAAGTAGTCTCTCTCAGCAGTTTCAGAACTTATTAAAACAATTACAATTTGTCAGAAAGGATACAATTATCAAAAAATTTAAGTACAAAAACGCGAAAAATAAAAAAGTAACGTCGTTTATGAAATTTTTTATAACAACTGCCATGGTACGTACATAGGACAAACAAGTCAATATCTCGAAAACAGCCTAAAGAGGCCATACGTATGACAAACGAAATTATAGTGCCTTAACAACTCACAAACAAACAAAAAAACATATGATAAAGATACCAAAATACTACTGACCGAACCAAATACAAGAAAGGACATTCCTTGAAATGATCGAATTAAAAAAAAATCTAAGTAATTTGACCAAGCTATACAGGAGGGCTCGAATTCCAGTTTATGTATGGGGACCTCGAAAACCGTAAGAGATACAGTGTCGGCCAAATTGGGACAAAATTACGCATTTAAGTGTCCAACGATATGCCGTTTAAAATGTTTTAATACTCCGAGTATTTCCGGAGATATCCGGAAAAAATTGAAATATTGAAAAATAGTTTTATTTTTTTTCCTGAACTGAACGGATTTCAAATTGAATGTCACTTTTGCACTGCGACTTTTTCCGCTCTATCCAATGGTGATATCTAATTTGGAATCCGATGTTTCGTCTTCAAGGGGTCAATATCAACTTTCTTTTTTAAAATACGAACTTTAATTTTTTTTATCGTTTTTCAGATGATATTGGCGTTATTAATATGAATATGTGATTTTAATTTTTTTTATTATTTCGTTTCTAGTTTTATGTCAATTTTTTAAAATTATTTATTTTCCTTTGGGGTAAAAAATAAACGAACCTGTTTATTTAATTTTACTATTATTTATGTTTATTAAAAATAAAGGCTCTAATTTTCCACTTAACACAAAGAAACAAAATAAAATGTTTTTAAAGAATATAATAACTTCAAACGTAACTAAATCTATTTAAAATTACTCCAAAGCAAAATACGAAACGTCAAAAAAATTAAAAATTAAAATAAAAAAAGAGCAAAAAAACTAAGCTCATATATTCATTAACGCCAATATCAATTGAAAAACAATAAAAAAAATAATGTTCGCATTTAAAAAGAGAAGGTTGATGATGACCTTTTGAAGACAAAACGTTGGTTTCCAAACCGGATACCAACATTGGATAAAGCGAAAAAATTGGCAATGCAAAAGTGCAATTCAATCTGAAGTCAGTATTTATATAGGCCCACGAAAAAAAAAACGATTTTTCAAATTTTTTTTCCGGATGTCTCCGGAAATACTCGGAATTTTAAAACTTTCTAAACTGCATTTACCTGGCATCTAAATGTGCAATTTTATCCTAATTTAACCGACGCTGTATCTCTTACGATTTTCGAAATCTCCGTGCGAATTCGAGGCACTCTGTACACGTCTCTTATTTAGTGTTATATGTTATCGTTTTAAAAGAAAATGTAATATGTAATTATTGTACTGTGTGTGTACTCAATGTTGAGTGACAGTATTTTATATGTTGATCATGTATGTAGTTTACGTTCTTAGGTATTTATTTTCCTTTTAATTCGTTTTTCCCTATTCTTTGTAGTTTTTGATAAAGACCAAACCATAGTCGAAAGTCTCGTACGCTTTCGTGCCTTTGCTCCAGCTTCGTTTTTGGTGAGGTCAATAATAAATTAATGGATAGTTCAAGCGGACTACCAAGAAGCCAAAAAGTCAATTAGAAGATTCACCAACTACCTATAGATCTATTATGGGTATCTCACTGCTCATCACGAAATGAAAGATATGAAAATGTACGTATTGCAAAAGCGGTAGACCTAGACTGTTATAATCACTTACCAAAATTTACACTTACAAAATACCAGTAAAGTTTAGTAACACAAAAAAAAAATTAAATTTATAGGGTTATAGAAAAAAATGAAATTTTAATAAACGTAGAGGTGCATTAAACAATTGAGAAATTAGCTTGTTCTTTATAAACAAGATACTAAAAATGCATTTTAAGAAAAAAAAAATAGTGGTTGAAAAAGGCACTTCCCTTTTACATCCTGTAGATAGTAATTTTAATTTTCTGTTAAATCCTGCAAACGGACGCATCGATATCTCTATTCGTTCGCAAAATATTAGACGCCAAATGTCCGCTTGAATTGTCCAGCAGTTTATATTTGCAAACTGTAACATTTTTAGACAACCTGTATAAAGATTGCATAAGTTTTACCCAGAATTCGTCAAAGCGGTTTTAAAATAGTACTGTCTCCAAGTAATCATATTTTTGGCAGCTTATGCTTATTAATAATAATTATGTTAGTTGTTTCACGTTTAATTTTAAATTAATGACAGAGACTTCGATGAATATATTAAAAAAAAATCGGCGATGTATACTTTACATATTTTTAATAGAAATATTGGCTAGGCGACATAACTTATTTTTAGACTGACAAATTACAGGTGACAGTTTTTTTTTCAGATGAGTATAATAAGGCGATTGGTGGTGTTCCGAATCAGGGGTGTAAAGAAGTATTTCATCATAGGAGGGCCAAGGAAAAAATATACCAGGGGTATCTAGGGGGGAATTTGAACCTTAGAATGATTATATTTTCTACACTAAACAAGGTATCAAAAAACCAAAAAAATTCATTTCTACGAAAACGAGGGGGAATAAAAGTGAGGTATTTTGCGGACCACCCTAATCAACTTTTAAATCTTAAAAGGGACTACCCAACGTGTGACACATCTCTGGAAAGCTTATCAAAAATACTTTTCACCGATACCAAAATGTTAGGGAAATTCTGAGGATTTATTCTAAAACTGGCCTTATGATGAAAAAGGATCCCAGCCTTAATTAAAACCCTATCGTAGTGCTAAAATTCTCTATTTTTTACTATAACGCAAATACATGGTTTTTGGCCTTTTTTACAAAATCTTCAATAAATCTTGCGTTGCTATCCCTTGTGTATTTTTTTTCGAATTTATTTTTATTCGGAAATGGTGTATTCTATGGAAGAACGAGTAGAAATTATTTTTCTTTATGGTGCCAGAGAACTGTTATTACTTTTAATTAAAGGCATTCTAACAAAAACGTCAGAAATTGGTTTTAAAATTTCATGAAACTGGATCCGTTGATAATAAAAAAAGACAAGAACCTAGAGGTTTAGATAAAGGTATGCAGATTGAGGTATTGGCTAAGTTTCTATAAATTCAATGGCGTCAACGTGTTATTTAGCAGCAGTTTCCAGTGTATCCAGACAATCTATTAGAAAAGTAATGAAAATGCATAAATTTTCACTCTTATAAAATGAAGATTTTGCAAGAACTTGGGAAAATTACGGTCACACCCAAGTTTATAAAAAACATTCGCTTCTTTTGTCCTAAATGGTCATGTGAATAAACAGAACTATCGCTACGGGAGTGACGTTAATCCACATCTTTTTATAGTATATTATAATAATATCTCCAAAATGCCAGTGTTTGGGCGAGAATACTGGAAGACAATATCCTAGAACCTTTTTTTATTGAAGGACATTTAACTGCCAAAGTTTATGCTGAAATGCTCAACCGAAGTGCAGAACCCTCCATTGTTCAAAGACTTGAAAATCAAGGAGCCAAGGTAATCTAAATTTGAAGGAAGATCTTCTATACTTCCAGCAAAATGGTGCACCCTCACATTATGCTGCTGTGGAGAGAGTGGTTGGACCAAAATTATTCAAGCCAGTGGATTTTCAGGAAAGGTACAATTGACTGGCCACCAAGATCACCTGACTTTACCCTTATGCATTCTTTATGGGGTTGCATTAAATCTAATTTACAAAACCGAGCCGGCTAGGCCCAGGGCTAGGCTCTTCTGGATAATTGATGGTTGTCGAAGTATTCTCAGGGATAATTTTCAGAAAGCTAGGGACTAATTTGAAAATCGACTTAATTTCTATTTAGAACAAAATATAAATTATTTTGAGCACTTAATAAAATAGCAAAAAAAACAATAAACAAATATTTGCGTTATAGCAAGAAAGCGAATAGCACTACAAAAGTGTTTTAATTTAGACTTGGGATGATCCTTTTCATCATTTACGTTTATTTCCTAATTTTCGCTGCCAAATTTTGCAAAAGCTAGTTACAAAACATTTTTTTTTTCAAAATGTTGCCAACATTTCGTATTTAAATCTCATTAGTTTTGATATCGCTGAAACCCATTTTTGATATACTTTTCAGAGAGGTGTCAGAAACGGGGTAATGCCAATTCAGATTAAGAGGGTAGTGCTTCAAGGGTAGGCGAGAATGGTCTCAAAAATACCTAATTTTTATGTCGCCGCGTTTTTGTAGAAATGATATTTTTGAATTGAATACTTCTTTGACTGCATGAAAGTGTTTTTTTCTAGGCCGCGTCACGACGCGATTCGAAATTTTCGTCTCGCAAGACAGATAAAGAATATCTCTCTCTCTCTCTCTCTCTCTCTCTTTCTCTCGATCTCTCTCTCTCTCGATCTCTCTATCTATCTTTTCTTTTCTTTTATGGAATCGGTAAAGAAGTATTCACTTCTGTCACGTGTACTGTGCTACACGCGACTGACTTTTCTTTGTTTTTTTTAATCTTTTTTAGTGTAGAAAATATAGCCATATTGTCACGCTGTTTAGGTATCATAACAACTATGATTTATTTTTATTAAAAATGTAATATTACATACACGTACTGCCCCGAACTGTCGATACATCAAACTGAAACTGCAAAACAATTCAAGCGAGCCAACCGAGTTTCTGGAGTCAAAGATGTACGAGCAAATGCAAAAATCCACGAGCGGTTTACAGAATTAAAATGGAATTAAATTTTGAACACGTCTGCTTGGTGAGATTTTTTCGGTCTCGTACTGTCAACCAAGATTTAAAACAGAAGTGGGGTTTTTAACGATAATTTGTAAGTAGATAACGGGTTTTCACAAAAAAAAAAATTAATGTTCCTAAATTACATTTTTTGGTCTCTGGTCTATGAAGGCACACCAATTTCTGAAATTTTTTATATGAAAATGCGATTGTTTCCTAAACCTTGTACACTTCAGATTTTTGCGTTACTAAACCTTACTATGAAAGCCTAGGTGGGTCACGACAGATTCAGACTTTAAACTCGTCATTCCGAGCAAAAATCTGAATTTAGACGTTAAATTGGGGATTCAGAGAAAAAGTCCTGAATTCAGGCTATAAACTCTGAATTCAAAAAAGGTTTGAATTTAGACTTTAAATCGCAGAAAAAGTCTCAATTAAGACATTAAACTCAGAATTTAGATTAGGGGAGACCGGGGCTAGTTGGTGCATTTATCGTTTAATTATTACAAACAAAATCAGCAATAGGGCGTGTCACAGGCCATTTTGTCCGGCGTATATCGATGCGTAAATCATCCTAGAATTTGTCACCCTTCACATGGTTCCGAACGCATTCGTAGGTAATAACGGGAAGACCCTCGTAGTTATGCCGGCTGATTTGGTTTCGCCTCCCGTTCGATCGAGAAATTTCCCTTCGATGGAGAAATTTTAATATATCTGCGCTGCGAAACGATTCGGTTTTCAACAAATTGAATTTAGCGCGTGAAGATTACGTCGATGGTAGAAAGCATTGTTTCCGGCTCCGTCGCATACTGCTTTGGGATTGGTTGATGGGATTGAGCGTCGCATGCATTTATTTTAATTGTCTAATAATAATGGAGAATTCTATTAATTGAAGTGGCTTAATGACAATGCCCTTTCGGCTATTCTGGGTTGTTTTTTTTGGAATGCCCGTGCATCGAAATCCCAGGTTTTAATCGTTTAATTCCCTTGGATGAACCATTGAGAGGAACATGTGTTCGACCATACTGGGAGTTCATTGGTTGTGCGAGTTTCTTCCTTGGTAAGAATCTTCGTGCGGTACTGCTTTTCGGTTTCTGCGCTTGGGTCACTCTTTTACGACGAACCGAGTCAAGCAGTCATTTTGGACGCCGGTCGAAGTCAATTTTGATTTTCACATGTTAATGAGATTTTTCTGACCTGGTCATTTTAACAGTTTCACTCTTTAGTTGTACCTTATCTTTTCGTAAGTGTTAGTGTCTGAAACTGCCCTTTGTGGGATTTGAGTGCTGCTTTTCAGGGTGAGCCCATTTGCCCAACTAAAAGCCGTCTAGCGTTAAGCAACTGGCTACCCCCCTAAACAGGTAAATTATTGTTGTTTTTTCTAAATTCTGATTTCCCGTTTTCCTTGATGGTTGATTTTGATCACCGAGTAATAATGTTCGTCTATTAAGAGTTATATGTGGAACCTTGAATATGTGTTTTTTTCACAGGGGACTACCGTTGGGGTTACTACTACCGTTGGGTTTATTTCTACTGTAAAGCCTATTGCCACCGTCGAGTTGTTCTCCTGTCAAGGAAGTCAACTCCCTACTGTGAGCAGTTATTTCTGAAAGCTGCCTGAGGAGTTACTCACCGACCAAGTGAGCAATTTCCATTTTATTTTCTTTTTCATCTATTGATGTTGCAGCAAATTTGTGTAATTAACTACGATCTCCAATTATAATTTTCCTATTTTTGGCTTTGTTTTCGAATAAAGAATAACTTTTTAACCTCTTTCTCATTAAGGCAACCTTTAGTCATTCAAATTTTCTTTTAAATGAACTTTGAATTTTTGGACAACCTTGTCAAGTCCAAAATACTTGATTTTATTTAAATTAAATTCTTAAATTTCCTCTCAAGCGAACTTTGATTTTTTTAGAATTTTTGGTTAATTTTGACGATCCTAAAATGCTGGCTTTTATTTAGTCAAATTCTAAAATACAGTGAGATCCGCTGATCTAGAGTAAATCAGATTTTGAATCGAATTTATTTTTTTTGAACTGTTTATTGACCGACGCAATAACGTTGTAGGTCGAACTAGTTTATTATTGTACTCAATTTTCACGATTTCTGGCTTACGTTGGATAACTGTAGATCGGATCATTACTAGTTTCTAGTGGACTTTGCGTTATTTTTAATTGTTTTTTTATTGCGTCATTTGATTTTCTTTACTCGAACAGATTATTTATTATCTTCGTCCTACTGCTAACTTGACCGCGGAATAAATTGCCATATGTTAAGGTCTGTAATTAATTAGTGGCTATAATAACGCCAGGTCTAACTAGTTTATTTATATATTGTCTTTGCGGCAGTTATCAACGAGACTTAACTGAATTGAATAGCCATAGTTAGTTAGTTATACGGTATATGTGACGGATCATGATTCGATAACCGTGAATTAGTCTTTAATTAGGTGATTACTCAGGCTAATTGAACTTACTTATAATGAGAAGTTATTCGCAGTAACTGGCTTTCAACACATATTACTGCTTTTATTAATGCTTTAAGCGATCGTCATCAATTACAACCAAATATTTCAGAATTTGTTTAAAGTAGGCGTGTAAATTATTTTCACCGAGTCAAACCTACCTTTAAGAGTACAGCAACCATAAGAATTAACTACTGAAGTTTTCTTCAACTTAATTTTCTTTTCTCCCACCCGACTAGTTGTGATATTTTATTATTAGGTAACAAAACCATTCCTTTGTTTGTTTATTTACCTGTTTTATTTAATTGATTTTTTTAATCGTGACTTTGAAGGAGAGGCCCATTACAGTAAGTATCTGTTTCTTTTATTATTTTGCGCTCACTAATTGAATCGTTCCTGACTTACCTTTGATTAATATTCGAGTATTTGTTCATCGTTTACTTTAGTTATCTTTGATTAATTTTTGAATATTACTCTGATCGACTTTAGTTTTCGGTTAATTTGGGGTACTTGCTTTATACCGACTTTGATTTGTGATTAATTACTGGGTAATTATTTTTCCCGTTATTGTTGCTGATAAATTGTCGGAATATATATTTAATCTAATTTTCTAACTTATTCTTTTTGTTTTTATCGATCGATTTTCCTGGTAGAAATAAATAACGATTTTTTGGTATACATTTATTTTGTCGCGAAGCCTAAGCTAAAACGAGTTCCATATTTCAACTTTGGGGTAATTCTCGCTTGTGCTGTCTAAAAGCCCGTGGCGCCTAAAATAAATCAACCCGCACCCTACTCTCCGGCATTTGAGCCGGGCCTAATTTATACGCTTGGCGACAGCTCGTTTTAGGTTACGCATTGACATGCTTTATTTCATTCAATATCCAATTTCAAATTCTCAAAATTATTTTTTTTTCGATTTGAGATTATTCACTCTCAGTCCCTTCTAAGCTGGAGTGAAGGTTTGCGCCCATTAGAAGAACAAGAGAGCGTAATAGGAGTTTAGTTAATAACCACACAATGCTTTACTATACCCTTTAGTAGTAGGGCCGAGTAGTTTGTAGAAGAAATTACGTATCTGGAATTGGAAATAAGGGAAAACTCATTTTAAGCT
>MU181982.1:224201-249355 GCA_016904865.1 Pissodes strobi
GCATGCGCGAAAAATGAGGAAAGCATGAAAAAGTCAAATCTGGCTTCATCGACATCAAAGGAGCCGACGTGGAGTTAAATAACTGATTCGGGTACGGTATAAGCTGTGCCAAGGGATCGCAGTGGTGGGTCCTATTTGGACCCACTCACGTGTACAAATACAAAATACTATACAGGGTGCCATGAAATAGTGCATGCTCACCCGTATAATTTTTTTTTCTCTTGTAAATAAATATTTAGTCAAGCATTATTATATCAGAATTAAATTGCTAGTTAAAATTATTTCATTACTCCTAATGCGAGTTAAATTTTCTGGGAAATATTATGCGAAATGTTAAATTCCAGAACCCTAGACCAACTGCAAATGGAATGGTATTAGTCCTACTCGACTTTTCCTGTACAGTTCTTTCTATTCGTGTCATTTATACATACGAGAGCACAATAACTTGACTTGCGCCCGTTTTTAACATATAATTTGCCCGGTATTATGCCATACAAAGTGGAAAATTAAAATAATTACAAAAGTAATTTGCTGGTGGGGGTGCCGTTTCCACTGTCGATGGCGAGGATTAGGAGAAATCTATTTCCGCCATTGGTTAATTCTTAAAGCATCTTAGTTACTGTAGACAACGTAGACTTGTACACGTTTTTTCTAGTTGGAAAATACTGTCTGCTAGAAATATATAGTTACACTTAATATACATTAACTGTTGTTCCACTTTATTATTTTTAAATATTTCTTTACTCTCTTGAATGCATTGTGAATCATCAGACATTTGTGAAACTAAGTGTTTCAGTTTTCAGAAATTATCTGCATAAGATACTGCCGCACGAATCTCTATTATATCAAATATGATCACGACAGGCTCAGGTGGTAATGATACTCCGAGCACATTCGCCTTGCTTTATAACTTTATAAAGGATGGCACAAGAAAAAAACAAACTGCTCCACTGGATTTTACGGAAAAAGTTCTATAAGAATACATTTTCAGCTATCTAATAACTTAAAAGACAACAGAAATACGGGGGGCTTGTATCAAAAGTGATAATTTTAAATTCCACCCGGTATCTCAAAAACCAAAAGGGCTATGAAAGTTTTGTTGACGGCATGTTTAATTTCACAAAAGTGTAGCAGAGTGTCGCGAAAACCGCAACCCTCTATCTTTAAAATTAAGGCAGATACCCGTAAAAGTGCCGAGAAATGGACACCCTGTACAATATTATTTCCTAAGTTAAAACCCGCTAACAAATCACATAGTTTTTTTTATAGTAATTCATATCTCTATTCGAATCTATTTTAAGATCCTCAATTAGAATTATATTTATTAAGGCTTAAATACTTTACTTAGTACAATATATAAGTTTTCTACAAAAACATCAAAATTGTTAAAATCGGGAGATCTATAAATATCCAAAGTTAGTATGTTTTTACCTGTCTATATGCCATTATGCCATAAATTAGCACAAATTATAAACTGCAAAATTTAGGGAAAATAATTTAGTTTGAGAAAATAAACTGAATTAGGCAAAGATATATTTTATACAGATTGTAAACATTTTAAAGTTTCATTCGTTCCGGCTACTTATCAAACCGATTTTTATTTCTTGAATGTTACATTAAGATAATTACTTCTAAAAAAGTAAAGATCAAATTCATGACAATTTCTTATTGTTAAAAAAATTAGAGATATGGCATTTTTTCAGAAAATATGTTTGCCAAACTGCTACTACATAAGTATTGACAAAGAATATTATAGTACACAAAGAATTTTCTTTGGTATTGATCAAAGAATATTATAGAATTTTCTTCGGTATTGATGATAAAATTGTGGCAAGAAATTTTCCTGCGAACCGCTGGCGCGACACGAAACCGTTCGGAGGCTAGCTCTCGCGGTTGCAGGTTCAAAAAACTGCAACTGGGTCATGATCAACTACACCAGTTGTTTTGTTCGACTGAAAAGTCGGCGGGATTAAAACAGATTCATTGGATCATTGGGCGACAACCATACACATCAGTTGGTCGTACCAATTGATCGATTCGCAGAAATGACTGGATTCAAAGAAAAAAGACGGAATTGAGAATCTTTGAACACAGAAAAAACGTTCGTACTTAATTAAGACTTATTTCCATATTTTAGACTAAAAATTATACCAGGGTGCATCCGTAATAATTACGCAAGGGCATCGGAAAATTCTGATAATTCTGCATGAACATGCAACCAAAATATTTCGGACGCCTTTAATAAATTATGCAAATTTAAACGCACCCTGTAAAATTTTACCCTCAATTTGAATTGGAGAAGGAAACCCGTTTCGAAATACGAACTATAGTATTCATTAGCCAAGAAATACAGGTTAATACAGGGTCTTAACAAAAACTCTTAAAATGTAGCAAACTTTTAAAACCTCATGATTTGGTTTGTTTTTGCCCACATCTGGTGATTCTAATAGCAACTATCGAAAAACACTCTTTTTCTGATGGTGTTTCTTCTACGCAACTTTTTCATTATTCATCAATTAATTTCTGATAAACGTTGTTGCTCAGGTTCAAAATATAAACACTTAGAATAAAATCCTAATTAATTAAGTACGTTTTTCTTATTTCAAAACTTCTCAATTAAGATTTTTTCCTTGAATCCAGACATAAATATCTAAATTTTAAGTATTTTGTACGAATTCATATATTTTTATCTAAGAATTCATAATTTGACAAATTACAAACTTTTCTCCGAATTCAGTCTTAATTTATGTTTTAATAATCTCTCATAACTCGTATTCGTGTCTGAATTCAGAGAAAATCTAAATTCAGACAATAAATTCAAAATGGACCCTTCCTCTATGAATTCTGATTTCAAACTATTTCTTTAAATTCAAAGTATAAAGTTTGTTAGACGATTTTTCGAAATTTAAATCGAATTTAGTCCAGATATAAACTCAAAATTTATACCTTCAAATCTGAATTCGGAGAAAAAATCTAAATTTAGAAGCTAAAATTTGAATTAAAGCGAATAAAGTTTTAATTTACGTGTTTAGTACTAAATTCGGAGAAAGTTTGAGTTCACACATTAAAATTGAAAAGGTTTCTCTGAATTCAGACTTTTCCCTTTTTTCCATCTTTTTTATTTTAAGAATATAGCTGAATAGTTCAAAGGAACTAAGGGAATTTTTAAGTTGAAACTTTGAAGTCAAACATTTTGCAAATGAATACAATTGTCGGTGAGCGGTTTGCAGAATTTGAAAGATAACTTAATTTCTGAAGACGCTTATTTGATTGTTTTTTTTTAGATATTCTACTGGCTACAAGATGTAAAGAAGAAGTGTGTTTTTAACCGAATTATCAAAGTACCGGATTTTCACAAAATAATAAGTGGCACTTCATAGTTTCTCGTTTATAAAGAAGACATTGAATTCTCATTTTTTTTATATGGTGCATTTTGCACTGAGTACAAGTAATTTTTTTCTACTACCGTGCGTAAAGTATTCACTTTACGCACTCTCTAAGATTCGTAAAATAGGTATTTTTAATGTGCAGTGCGTATTATCTAGAGGTGCATCAATCGATAATATTATACATACTATTGCTATAACAGTAAAATGAAATAATTTTAAATGTTGCTAATTTAGTTAAATTTAAATTATTATTTTTACATTACTAATTTCATTATTAAATGTATGTTAGAAGACAAGGAAAAATATTGTCTCTTGCCATTAGACCAAATAAAAAGTGTTTTGATTTTTTCACAAACAATTTAAGGCGAAAATTAAGGAAAATAAAAAACCATTAGATTTACTTTTTGTTTAAAGGCATGACATTTATCATACATAAAAATAAACAGAATTAACAAAAAATGTACTTAACCGTTTTTATTCCTTTTTGTAAAAAACCATTTTATAAACATTATTGTAAAAACAATAACAACAAAAACCATATTAAAAAACTTTAGCAACTCGTGAACGGATACCTACCGATTACAGGTACGCCACTGGTCATCACAAAATGAAATAAATGGAAGAATGCTTGGTTTTCAAAATACAAGGTGCTAAATTTTTTATTAAAAAAATCTTTATTTAATTTTCGTAAAAATCTCGAAATTAATTTTATTTCACCTTCCCATTTTTGTTAATAATTAAAATTTAATAATGAGACTTAGGTTATTCAATTACTCACAATTTTCCAACCTTAATAGAAGAAATTCCATGTGATTATAATAACAAATTAAATATAATATAATTATTAAACAATTTAAAATTCGTTCAAATAACAATCCCCAAAATACTAAGATAATTATTATTTATTATTAAATTAAATTATTAAAAAAAAGGGAAGCATTTATTTAGAATATCTGAAATTATAAATGTAATGTGAAAATATTTGGATATTTCTAGATTCTTTTTAAGATTTGGCTATAATTTAATTAATATTGTCAAATTTATTAGGGCTATTTCATTAAATGTACATTAAAATGATATTTTAATAGAAGAAATAATAATATTTGATGACAATATATATATTTTTTTAAAATGATTTTGTTATAAATTAAAATAAATTTTGATATTTGTAAGTAGATAGAATAACGTCAATTAAGTTTAAAAAACTTATATTGGATATATCTTAATCTTCTATTAATAAAAACTATTATTTCATGATAAAAGAATATTGAAGTCGCCATCATTTTATCAATCAGGAAAAATTACAGTTTATGAAATCCAGATAAAATTCAAAAAAAAAAATAAAAGATTATTTTATTAATTATCATGAAAATATTATTATATATGTCAATAAAAAACATAAATATCAAACAATAGAAAAAGCAATATAACACATTTTAGATAGAATGACATTGTCAACATTCTTGAAAATAATTATATTGAAGAAATAGTTGCAGAATTAATTAATACTACTTCAACTGCATTAAGGCCCGCGGTTCAAATAATACAAAAATTTTAATAAAACTCTATTTTATTTATAATGTTATTATGTAGCAGGAAAATGTTATATCGAGGTTGTTAAATATAAATAATAATAATAATTAATACAAATGCTGATTATAAACAATTATCTAATATTGTAAATAAAAATAAATAATTTTGCAAAAAAAATAATTTTACTCAAAATAACAATGTTATCCTATTGTACATACAATTTATTTTTTGGGGAATCTGTAGATAAAGATATTACTGCAAAAAATTATTTTAACATTTTTATACATGGACCATTACAATATGATTCTGCACCTTTTCATAATGTGTTTGTTATTAAAATATCCAACTCAATTTTAAATAGAGATTCAGAATTTGTATTTTTTCAAATCCTGATTTGTAACATATAAAGCTATTCAAAGAACAAATAAAATAACAACAGTACGGCCCATGCTACAAGGATTAAAAACCGTCTAAATGAATTATCTATAGATGCATCAATCGATAGTATTATACATACTATTGCCATAACAGTAAAACAAAATAATTTTAAATGTTGCTAATTTAATTCCTAATAAAGGCATTTATTATTATTATTATTATTATTATTATTAATTTTAAATTATTATTTTTATATTACTAATTTCATTATTGAATGAATGTTAGAAAGCAAGGAAAAATATTATTAGATCAAATATAAGACCAATAGAAAGGCAAAATTAAGAAAATAAAAAATCATTAGATTTACTTTTTGTTTAAAGGCATGATATTTATCACACATAAAAAAGATACGGAATTAACAAAAAATGTACGTAACTGTTTTTATTCTCTTTTGTAATAAACCATTTTATAAACATTATTGCGAAAACAATAACAACAAAAACTATATTAAAAAACTTCAGCAACTCGTGAACGGATACCTACCGATTATAGGTACGCCACTGGTCTCCACGAAATGAAATAAATCAAAGAATGCTTGGTTTTTAAAATATAGGGTGCTAAAGTTTTTATTAGAAAAAACTTTTATTTTATTTTCGTAAAAATCTCGAAATGAATTTTATTTCACCCTCCCATTTTTGTTAATAATTAAAAGTTTCCAGTATAATAATGAGGCTTAGGTTATTCATTTACTCATAATTTTCCAACCTTAATAGAAGGAATTTCATGTGATTATAAAAATAAATTAAAAATAATATAATCATTAAACAATTTAAAATTAGTTCAAATAACTAACTTCAAAATACTAAGAGAATTAATTTTTTAGTATATATTAAAAATAATTAAAAAAAGGGAAAAATGTATTTGGAATATGTGAAATTATAAATGTAATATGAAAATATTTGAATATATTTCTAGTTTCTTTTTAATATTTGGCGAAAATTTAATTTATGTATATTATAATGATATTTTAATAGAAGTAATTATAGTATTTGATGACAATATATTTTTTTGAAAAATGTTTTTGTTATAAATTAAAATAAATTTTGATTTTTAATGATTTAGATAACAAAATATAAAAGGAACATTATGTAAGTAGATAGAATAACGTCAATTTTATTATGTTTAAAAAACCCATGTTGAATATCTAAATTTTCTATTAATAAAAACTATCATTCATGACAAAAGAATGTTAAAATCGGCATCATTTTATCCATCAGGAAAAAGTGCAGTTTATGAAATCTTGATAAAATTCATAAAAAGTAAGATTCTTTTAATAATTTTCATGAAAATATTATATAATGAATCCTAATGAAATAACAGATTATAAATATCTATCAATAGAAACAACAATATTACACATATTAGATAGAATGACATTATCAATATTAATTCTAGAAAATAATTATATTGAAGGAATAGTTGCAGGATTAATTAATACTATTTCAAACGCATTAAGGCTCGCGTTTCAAATAATAAAAATTTCTAATAGAAACTATTGTTTCAATTTTATTTATAATATTGCTAAATAGCAGGAAAATGTTATATCGAGATTGCACGATTATGTAATACAAATGCTGATTATAAACAATTATCTAATATTTAATTAAAAATAAATAATTTTGCAAAAAAAATAATATTACTCAAAATAACAATGTTATCCTATTCTACATACAATTTATCTTTTGGAGAATCTGTAGATAAAGATATTGCTGCAAAAAATTATTTTAACATTTTTATAGATGGACCATTGCAATATGATTCTGCACTTTTTCATAATGTTTTTGTTATTAAAATCTCCAAACTTAATTTTAAATAGATTCAATATTTTTATTTTTTCAAATCTTGATTTCGGAAATATAACACATATAAAGCTATTCAAAGAACAAATAAAATAACAACAGTGCGGCCCATGCTACAAGGATTAAAAACCCTCTTAATGAATTATCTAGAGGTACATCAATCGATAATAATATACATACTATTGCCAGAACAGTAAAACAAAATAATTTTAAATCTTACTAATTTAATTCATTTTAAATTATTATTTTTATATTACTTTTTTTATTATTAAACTTTTGTTAGAAAACAAGGAAAAATATTATCTATTGCATTAGACCAAATAAAGAGTGTTTTAATTTTTTCACAAACAATTTATGGCGAAAATAAAAAACCATTAGATATACTTTTTGTTTAAAGGCATAATATTTATCACACATAAAAAAGATACAGAATTAACAAAAAGTGTATGTAACTCTTTTAATCCTTTTTTCTAATAAACCAAATTAACCCAAACTAACCCAAACACTATATTAAAAAACTTGAGCAACTCGTGAACGAATACCTACCGATTATAGGTATGCCATTGGTCACCACGAAATGAAATAAATGAAAGAATGCTTGGTTTTCAAAATATAGGGTGCTAAAGTTATTCTTAAAAAAAACCTTCATTTAATTTTCGTAAAAATCTCGAAACTAATTTTATTTCAACTTCGTATAATAATTAAAATATAATGAAACTTAGGTTATTCATTTAGTCATAATTTTCCTACTCTAATAGAAGGAATTTCATGTGATTATAATAATAACAAATTAAATATAATATAATTATTAAGTAATTTAAAATTAGTTCAAATAACTAACTCCAAAATACTAAGAGAATTTATTATTTATTACATATTAAAAAATAATTTAAAAAAAGGGAAAAATTTATTTAGAATATCTGATATTATAAATTTAATGACAAAATGTTTTTATTTTTCAAATCTTGATTCCGGAAATATAACATATGAAATAACAACAGTACGGCCCATACCACAAGTATTAAAAAACCTATAAATGGATTATCTGGACGCGCATCAATAGATAATATTGTATATACTATTGCTATAACAGTAAAGCAAAATAATTATTAAATTAACATTTTTATATTACTAATATCATTATTAAGCTTATGTTAGAAAACAAGGAAAATTAAATTAAAAAGCTTCAGCAACTCGTGAATGGATTCCTATCGATTATAGGTACGCCACTGGTCACTACGAAATCAAATAAATGAAAGTGTACAGATATTGTTTATAATCACCTACCAAAATCTGATCTTATAAAATACAGCAAGTTCTACTGAAGCAAAAACCTTGAAATTTACCAGGATTTAGAGGAATATAAAAAAAAAGTGAGAAAAGATTTTTCTTTTCAGTTCAGATCTAAAATATCCTTCAAACTCTGCAAACAGTGCATCAATATCATTATTTGTTCGTAAAATGTTATGCTCCAAAGTTAACCTGAAATTCGCTAATCCGAATTTACACCTTAATTTCTGAATTCAGAGAAACAGTCTGAATTCAGAGAAGAAAGTTTTAATTCACAGTTTTAGCTTTAAATTCAGAGAACGTCCAGGTTCATGCTGTAACAACTAAACTCAAACGGTTTTATTTTGTTTAGGTAAATGCAAAATAATTTATCTCTGAATTCTTACTATAAAGTCTAAATTCATATTTTTCCCTGTATTGAGATTTTAAGGTCTGAATTCAGTAAACTGTTCACTAATTTCCCATATATGATTATCACTATCTTGTTGCACTTCATCCGGTTTCTTTTTAACTATTTATCGTAGATTCTGTTTATTTTCAGTAAATATAATAAAGCTTAACAAACAGGATGATTAAACCTTATCCTGTCATAATATTCTATAATAAACTTTCTTCATTTGAGATCTAGACTAACGGTTGGTTAGTTTAACTACACGTTTTTTTGTTCATGTGATCAATTCTGGAAGCAGCAAGGATATCATTACTTTTGACATGTCCCCTCGAGCGTCAAAAGTTACAATTTCCCATTAAATAATATAAACGACCCAACGAGAGCATTAAATTACAATTATTATTTGTTTCTCATCCTTCGGGCGATATTGTTTCGTAAACTTTGGAAGTTAATTTAATGATAAATGAGGTGGAATTGTAGCTGTACGCGGATAACCTGACAGTGCCAAAATTGTTTTAGTCGAATACGAATAGATCAAAACTGAATAAAATTGTTTCTATATAGCATATTGAAATGTTTAATTCTTTAAAATCAAAAATGTAGAGAGTGCTTGAAGCTTGAATCTTGCTTGATCTTTATTATGAAACAGGCTGTATATACCCTAGTGTAGGTAGACTTACTTTGTGAATGTAGTTATTTATAGCACCATTAAAGGTGGTTGTAGATAAAGAAGGTAATAATTAATTGGCGAGCCATTTATTGCCTTTTCCTAATATTTCTCGTGTCATCGCCAAGCGTTCCGTGTAATTATCGAAAAGTAAAAGCCTACATGCAGATCTAATAGTAGAAAAATACGTATGCTGCAATTAACTTAACATAATGCATCGAAAGCTTACTTCCTCACATGGACTTACATAAAGCTAATTCATCAAGACAATCTTTCGATTCGGGGGAACGTTGGGTAAAAGCGGAACAGTTTTTAGAGGATTTTCAATATATTATTTCTCGTTTTATAAAACCATCTAAAGAAACGCGGGGCTTGTTAATTTTTAGACCAATCGTTCCCGTAAAATCCAATCGTGTATATTTTATTTCCATAAAATATTTTTATATTATTTTTTTCCTTACAGCAAAACATGTTTGACGTACGTTCGAAGCTTGTGGTGAAAGTAATTTTTCTTTCATCTAACGGCAGGTGTTAAATGAGATATTTTCTAAGTATACTCGTGTTATTCTAGAATAATTTTTTTTTTAGAAATTAACTACGTAAATAAATCATCGGTAGATTTATATTTAACGCGAAAATTAAAAGCGGGATTGGAAAATTTATAAATAGAAAAAAACTGCTCATTAAGTATTTGAAGCTCGAAAAGTTCCTTGGCTCTTCTCCGATTCCGACTTTGTATAAAAATTTTCTTATTTGCGACTGCCATCGCTTAGTGGGATAAACGTCCAATTAGTACGTGTGTAATACAAATTTTAATGATTTGATTAGATACAAGTACCGCGTGTACCACTTTTTGTGTATCTTATTTTTCAGAATCGCTAGTTCAATGATCTTAGGCTCAAAAATAAATTTATAAATGTCCTCAATACGCTTCCAGTACACAAGTTTCGTATAGTTGCGGCACACTGTTTAGGTCTTCTAATACAGACAAGCTATGAAATGTTACATTTTAGTTAATAGAGATACATGTTTGGGTAGCAGATATAGGATAAACAATAAGACAGAAAGAGTCTGGCAACAGCGAAATATACAGGGTGCCCATTTAGTGTACAATTTTGTCTGGTACAGTGTGCAGCAGATTTAATGTTTTCAAAAACTCGTTTATATTTTTACTTCTGTGACCAAGTAATATTTCGGTCTACAGATTTAGATGATTTATTCCTGTTCTGAATATTATCGACTTTTTTCCATCAAAAATCTTATGTTATTAATTTTAAATTTGCAATTATTCTGCTTCATTGCTCGGGAGAACAATATTAATTCAAAAATAGAATTTTATTGCCTAGGATTATTTATTGAAAGTAATGTAGGATCTTGCAGTATTGAAATAGCCAATATTGTGCATACAGGTTTAACTAGAATGCATATGAACCAAGTAAGCTTATTTTTTTCAAATGAAACCCCTGTATATTACACTGATAGTTAATAAATAGCCCATTAAATTTCCTTTTTAATGATACCCCAGAACCGGTATCTATTATGAACTTTTAACAACACGAATGAAGTTTTGACAACCTGTATTTCTTTTAATTGACATGTTCCCGCCATACATTGCCAAAATAAGTGATAATTTTATTTAATTAATTTCGTGCGCGTTTTGCTATCTGTAAGCATAGGGCAATTATGGTATAAATAAGATAGACATTATTTGGGTGAAAAACGAGATAACCGGTGACGTATTTAGGAAGCCGCCGTGTTACAGAACCTCATGATCGCCGCATAATTGGCTAGATAAACACGTGTGTTACACTATCCCCACCCGTCAATGTTGTCTACGTCTTTTCATTTCACGCATTTGTATTCATGCAATGCCCTTCTCTCGCTGCAGGGTACAACCTACAAAAACTAACCCAAAGCATGGCAAGAAACTAACTATTCAAAGAAAAATAAATAAAAAGAACTTGCAAGGGCCGGACATCAAACCCATTACTGCGCATTCTAAATGCAAGAGCCTTGCTACCGGAGCCACGCTTCCACATTCCTGCTTTTCTCGAAAAGTCTCATACAAATGCGTGAAATGAAAAACGTAAGCAACATTGACGGGCGGGGTTGGAGTTAGCCAATCAGGCGGCATTATATCTAACTGGGGTTCTGTAACCGGGAGGCTTCCTAAATACGCTAACCGGTGTTCAGTGAGTACCGATTCGTACATAAATCTGTTCTAGATTACCGGTTGCCATAATAGCGATTCAGTTGAGCCGTTAGCGAGAGAGCAGTTAAGTTTTTGAAAGGGTAAATTTGAACGAAAGACGAAAACAGCGACGGAAATCGACAATGAATTTTGGTATATAGAACATACAAGGAATCCGAAAGAAATTATGCAGGAACTTGTAGGAAGAAAAATAGAAACAAAAAAGAAAGGAACTGGTAACGAACATACCAAGGAATATATACACTTCTTCTCAGGAGTAGGAAAAGACCAACGAGCCAAAGCTGGTATATCCATTTTTATACACAAAAAGTACCAAAAACACATTAAATCCTGGTAGCCTCTCAATGTACGTTTTATAAAAGTGACGATCCACTTAAGGGGAAAAGATATAATGATTCTTAACATATATGCCTTAAACGATAACGCTACAGTACAAGCCAAAAGCGACTTCGAGGAGAAGGTAAATACAATTTTAGACGAAATCCCAAACACTCACGAACTAATAATTGGAAGGGACCTAAATACCAGAGGGGGAAGACAGATAAACAGTCGAATAGTGGGAATGCATGGGGAAAACACGGTAAATGATAACGGCCAACGACTAATAAATATATGCCAACAATATGACCTAAAAATAATGAATGGTTTCTTTGCTCACAAAGATGTGCACAAGCGCTCCTGGTATCAATACACGAGAGGGCTAAAATCAATAATAGATTACTTGATAATAAAACAACAGACCACCCTGAGAATACAGGATGTTAAAGTAAGCAGAGGAGCAGACTGTGGCTCTGACCACTGTTTAGTTCTGGCCAAGATCTACATTCCATTTGCAGGAACGATCCCGGAAAAAAACACAGAATGATAGGGCCAATATCGATAATACCAGATACAATTTGAACAGTTTAGAAAATGAGAGTACCCGCACATTGTATTCTTGGAGATTGGAACAAAAACTACGTGAAACGGAAAGATCCACAGAGGAAGAATACGAACATATAAAACGATGTATCCGAGAAGCTGCGGAAGCGGCGCTCGGACATGAAGACCAAAAAACCAAAAAGACATATTGGTGGGACAAAGAGATCGAAGACAAAATCAAACGGAAAAAAGAAATATATCAGAAACTACTGCAAAACCAAGACGCCGAAACTAGAACAAAGTATAAAATAATGAATAGGGAAGTGAAACAGGAGGATATGAAAAAGAAAAATAAAGCATGGGAAAACAAATGTAAATATATGGAACGGCACATAGGAGGCACAAGAAGCTCCGAGGCCTGGAATCAGAACAGTAAATAATATATCAGATGAACAATGGCTACAACATTTCCGAAAACTGCTAACCGAAACAAGAACAAATTTCATGGAAGAAGAAGAACCCACTGTTCTAGAAGGAACCATCCAGTTCACTATCGACCAAGTAAGAGAAGCAGTAAAAGAAACAAAACTGAAGAAATCTCCTGGTCCAGGAGGAATAAATGCAGAGCTGATCAAATACGTCCCACCAACACTGTTAAAAATGATTAGAAACCTCTTTGAAAGATGCCCAAATGGAGAAACCATATCCGAAGAATGGAGACAATCCTATATATCCCCTATCCACGAAAAAGGTCCAAAAAACGATCCAAAAAATTACAGAGGGATCGCTGTAATACCAACCATAGGCAGAATATACTCAAGAGTATTGAGAAACCAAATCGAAGAGGAGATTAAAGAGAAACAGCCAGAAGAACAGGCAGGTTTTCAAGCTGGACGATCGGCTGTGGATAATGCTTTTACTCTCAAAATAACCCTGGAAAAGAGAGTACAACGGAACAAAGAGACCCACGCCCACGTAGCCTTGATAGATCTGGAAAAGGCATATGAAAGCATAATCGAATCTCAAGACTATGGAAGGAGATGGAAAACTTGGTGATCAATCCAATTCTGATTCGAGCTACACAGAACTATTATAAGAATAACTTTACAAGCATTAAGATAGGAAAGGAGGTTACCACCTCTTTCAATACCACAAAGGGATTGAGTCAGGGGTGCTGCTTATCTCCTACACTTTTCAAAATCTATTTAGACAGAGCCCTTGCAAAATGGGTACGAAAATGCAGAAATATGGGGCTAAGAATAGGAGATGACATTCTATTTACATTTTTCTTCGCAGACGACAAAATAGTGATCGCTGAAGACGAAGAAGATCTTAATTACATGATCAGAGAACTCAAAGAAGAATACGAGGCGGCAGGTCTTCAGATGAATATTTCAAAACGCGAGTACCTCATAGTAGGCAATGATGAGATAAGTGATCTAGTCCTAGACACTGGCACGATAAAATGAGTAAGATGTAGTAAATATCTCGGAATCATATTTAATAAGAAGGGCAACAGCGAAAATTAAATCCAAGAAAGAATCAATAAGGGTAGAACAGTAACTAGAACACTAAACTCTGTTCTATGGAATAAAAAAATGAAAAGAGCCACAAAGAAGCGCATTTATAGCAGCTTAGTCCAAAGTGTAACCCTATAGGGTTCAGAACTGTGGGATGTTACAAAAGCCAACAAAAATAAACTTATGGCAACTGAAATGGATTTCCTAAGAAGAAGTTGTGGACGATCGAAACTCGAAAAAGTCTTCGACGACATCCGAATCCAGATGCAAATGGACATACATATACACGAAGACATAGAAAGGAGACAGCTAACTTGGTTTGGGCATGTAAAGCGAATGAACGCTGACAGGTGGCCCATACTGAAGAAGATCCTAGGCAATCAGCAAATTTATTCCGCAATAGAAATGTAACCCTAACAAATGCAACCAGTACCTTAGCCGATACATAAATAAGAAAAATCTAGGTTAACAAATCAGAAAAACAGCATTATCGTTGGAAGCCGAAAAATATTTATCGTCTAAATTAATAACTGTGGCCTAGTGGGGATATGCGCTGACTAAAGCAAGTGCCACACGGTGTGTCAAACGTCTTCCAACATTGGCCACATCGACATTTGTAGCATCGTGTGGGTTTATTATTCTTCTGGGGTGGCCGTGTAACATAGAATTTCACTCTTCCAACGTTTTACACTGGAGACGTTGGGCTGAGTGTCGGTAATCTTGACCTACGCCAAAGGACCACACGATTCGTCCATGTCTATGGATAGTTTAATTTCATTATTGATAGTTTTGGTTTGTTTTCTTGTTCACAGCTCAAAGTATGTATATAAATTCTCTTTTTTTTGTTGTAACAGTAATTTTGCACAACCCTAACTAACCCAAACTCCGGAGCAAATCGAAATAGAGGTAAATTTCATATATTAACGAAAAGGTTAGTGCCACAGCTGAAAGCATCAATACTGAACCGGCCGAACTAAAACCTGCACAGAATGAACCTGAAAATGGCGACAAGTAGTCCCGAATGTTGGCTTTCAATGTTGGATCCAACGTTTGCCTCGTGTGTGTGGCAGAAGCAATCTCCCAAATGCTAATTGCTGATTTTGAGTCCAAGCTTGGCTTTAATATCGCATCCGACGTTGGTTAGAGTCACAGATAAAGGGCAAAAGATTCATAGAAGTATTGAAGGTATCAACACATCAGTATTAGGTAGCGGGTAGATACTCATCTATGTTCCTGATAGATGACATATCTAGTTCAGGGACGCGCCCCTGCCCAAGCGAACCTTGGTTTATCTCTCAGTACCACACGGGGGAAACCATTGTCACACTTCCACCTCGTCTAGTCAAACCCAATTTCCTTCCTTCCAATATTCCTACCCCTCCTACTCTTTGGAAAGCAATGGGAACCTACCAAAGAGTAACTTTCTCCCGAGAGAATCACATGACTTCGATCAATGTTAAGGAATCCGAAGGTAAAAATCATCCCCCAATCGGATCTCTGGGAGAGATGGCCTTGAACGAAGTTAACAGTCATGCTGGCGGAAAACCCGTAAATATTGCCACTTGAAATGTCCGTGGTCTTCTGCATAGGGACAAAACACACATAGTCGAACGAGAGCTGCAGCGATGCAACTTATCTGTCGTAGGCTTATCTGAAACACATTGGAAGGAAGAGGGCACTTCTCAACAACCAACGGAAACAACATATTCTTCTCTGGAAACGATGATAATAGCACGAATTGTGTAGCTGTCGTACTGTTGGGCGACATTTACAAATCCTTAGCGGCCTACAACATAGTGAATGACAGAATAATAACCATCAAACTAGACTCAAAACCAGTCCCCATAAACATTCTACAAATATATGCACCATCATCTGAGGCTGATGAAGAGGAACTTGAACCTTTCTACGAAACACTGGAAGACACGCTACAAACCATACCAAATAGAGAAATAACCTTGATTATGGGCGACTTCAATGCCAAAGTTGGAGACACTTCGGGGGACGATCATATCAGAAACATAGTTGGAAAGTACGGCATTGGTGTACATAACTCAAGAGGTGAATGAATGATAGACTTTTATATTGCAAATAACCATACAATCAAAAACACGATGTTCAAACAGCATATTCGCAGGCTATACACTTGAAAATCTCCAGATGGCAACCACAAAAACCAAATTGACTACATTTTATTAAGATCACGCTGGAGATCGTTTGTAGCCAATGCAAAGACATTGCCAGGTGCAGATTGCGGGAGTGATCACAAATTACTGCTAGCTCGTCTTAAAGTTAAACTACGGAAAATTCAAAAGACGTCAAGAAAACTGGAGAGTGGAAGTAGTAAGGAAAGCTGCAACACTACATTAGAATCGTCTATGTGATCATTACCGTTCTGTCAAGAAGGAAAGAAGAAGAAGAAGTATCAGCAAGCGAAACTTCTTATATTCTAAGGCCAAAATATTTGATATCGTTGGAAAGGCAATCGTGATTCGAAAAATACAATGTACGGAGTACCCGATGAAGGTTGTATGACAGCAGCGACTTTTAATGAATAGTTCACCAAATTT
This sequence comes from Pissodes strobi, assembly GCA_016904865.1. Lineage (NCBI taxonomy): Eukaryota > Metazoa > Arthropoda > Insecta > Coleoptera > Curculionidae > Pissodes > Pissodes strobi. The sequence continues at coordinate 240,872 of MU181982.1, forward strand.
TAACGAAGAGTGCGCTATTAGTTATTTTAGACGAACGCTTGCCCCATTCTGGTAAATTTACTATAGAACTAGCAATTAAAGAAAATGTTACATTACTAAAGCTGTCAGCACATTCGACTGGTTTACTGAACCCACTGTATAGGGGCAGGGTTTGCTTTGGTCCAGTGAAATGAAAAGCTGACCTATTGACAGCGCCAGAGTCAAAGTAAGCTGACTAAACGTGAATTTTGCGATTTGTTTTGTTTAGTTAAAAATAAAGGAAATTCAAGAGCAAATATTACTTCTTCTTTTGCAGCTACATGCATTTTTCTTTACCAAAGAGGGAGATATCCGATAAAACTTTACGAAACTGAACGAAGAACGAACACAAAGCGAAGAAATAGAGAATCATGAATCCGACAAAGAAGAAAACATTTCTCTTAATACGATACGGCCAGATGATTCCAGCTCAAGTGTGTTGCCGAATAATGAAGACATTCCCTCTCAATGTGAATAAGAAAAGGTATATCTTATACCTATTAGGATCCGTTCTTTTAGAGACTATCCATTAAAGGACTGTCACGGCCAAGAAACGACGAAAAATAAACAGTCATAGTCGAGTATTTACCAGTATGGAGGATGCGAAACCAATTGAAAACATTAATAAAGAGAATAATAAGAAAAAGTAGTAGCTCAGAATCTAAATCGGAATGTTAGATTCAGCATGACGATGAAAGTGTTAAATATTTAGCAATGAAACTACTGATGATAGGAATTTAATGAGAAATGTGATAGGAGGCGAAAATGTTTCCTCTAATTAGGAAAATATAAATATTAGCGACTTTCCTTTGATCAAATTGAAGTCAAAGAAAAAAATGTTCACTACGTGGCTGTTGTGAAGACCATAGTACCTGAAAAAGAGTACCTTGTTTTCTATTTAAGGCGTAAGAGAAATACGTTTGTCAATCGATCAGCTGATGAAATAAATACTTTACCAAAATAAAACGTTGTGTTCAAATTGCCAGCACCAAAAGCGCAGGAAGGCATTTCCAAGGCCACAGAGATCTTTGCTTATGCAATAGTTTTTAATAGATTTGTTGACTATTCCTTTCTTTAGGCTCATAATATTTTATTTTTCTTAATGCATGCTATGAACTCCTTTCGATACGTTTTCCCTTAAATTGTAAAATATTTTAGGTAATAGATATGTGCCATTTGTATGAAAAATTATGATTTGAAAGTGTTGTTATGTAATATTATTACTTATTTCTTTATATTTTTATACTTTCTTAATGTTCATAATAAAAAAATATTTTTGGCTTTTCACATTACGCTTTACAATTGGCGAAATCACACTAATAGCTGGATCAAATAAGGGATGCCCACAAGGAAGAGTGCTAGCACCCTTACTATGGGCAATCCTAATGGATGAATTAATAGTAAGACTAACATTAAAATGTTTCTATTGCTTAGCGTACGCCAACCACCTTGTGATTATTACAAAAGGCAGATTCGCAGGTACGGTCATGGAGCTCACACAACTAGCTCTAAATATTATCGATAGGTGGTCTTAGGAAATGAGACTGAGAGTGAATCTACATAAAACGATCATAGTAATATTCACCAAAAAAAGAACACTGGAACGACTCAGTGCCCCAGTACTCAATCGGGTAAAGATGCCATTTGCACAATAGACAAAATACTTAGGGGTCATCCAATAACCATAAGCTAACATGAAATCAACACCTACAGAAGACTACACAAAAGGCATAGTAGCCTTGAATCTGTGCTGGGGGGTTTGGGGAAACAATAAAAAATTACCACACGGCTTTATGCCAAAGTTGCTGGGTCCATCATAGCATATGAATTGGTGGGTAGTGTTATCCAACGGCAAGCCTGCCTGAGTGCCACTGGTACCAAGAGGACTACTCCAATAGCCACATTAGAGATCCTGCTGAACCTGCCTCCACTTCACATATCGCATGCAGACAGACTCTCCAGAATACAACAAGCTATATGAAGACTTGGAAAGCAACCTCATCATGAGAGTGCCAATATATGACATACTTCCCAAATGTACCTTTGATAGAAACTTAACGGTCAGAGATGCATGGAAGGAAGGATCTCCTATTAACGCAGACTTAGCTGTGTATACAGACGTATCAAAATCGATGAAGGTTCAGGTGCCGATAGATACGGAGGCAAGCGAAAGACAGGAATCTTACTTAGCTTAGGCAAATATGGGACGATATTCCAAGGGGAAGTTGCAATACATCATTGTGCAAATGAGTCAATAAGGCAAGAGTTTACAGGTAATACCACAGCAATATATTCTGTCAGCCAAGCGGCAATGAAAGCAGTTCACTCAATGCTGGTTAACTCAAAACTGGTCTGGGACTACATACAAGCCCCTACAGGGCACAAAGACAATGAAGAGCCTGACTCATTAGCCCGGACAGGAGCCATAATGGCCCTGAATGGACCAGAACCCTTCTGCAGTATAACAAAACCTATACAGAAAGCTATTATTATTATTATTATTATTATTCCAAAATTATGGATGCAATCGAAATCTGAAGAATGGTGGAATAGTTTGCTAGGAATGAGACAGACTAAAGAGTTTATCAAAAAAACCCATCGCTAAAATTCACAGAATATTTACTAAACCGGAAAAAAGTACAACTAGAATAATGGTTGAACTAACAGGGCACTGTATGTTCAACAAACATATGACTAAGATTGCAAAGCAGGACACATATTTTGCCGCTGCGAGGGCTTACCAAGACTAAGGTTCGAACGAACACATTATAAACTTAATATCACCTTATTATTACACTTACCTAAATAGACCACTAACCAGTAACTATACGATATGATATTATTATTGTCGTCTTATCAAAGTCTATTAAAAACTTGACAACTTTTGCGATAGCTTTTTACAGTTATTTACATTTACTAACCATTTTAATTTTTAGATTTGTTCCTTCTTGACGACGGGAATAGATTTGAACCTCGAAATGTAGACAGATTTGCAGTTTTCTTTAGGTTTTTTTAGGGTCACTTAACTAGCACTTGTGCTGTTTACACTCTGGAGCTAGAGTCGTTGTAAGAAGTTTTAAGCGTTTGTGGATCCAAAGGCAATCAATTGTAAGGTATATCGAACTATATTTACCTGAGAATTCAATATCGCTTTCGCCTTTCCAAGGTCACCTGCCGTGAGTGTGACATGCATTTAGCAAAAATAAAAGGATTGAAAGCTAGTAAACGAATCATAGAGGACAACAATTATCTAAAATGTAAGCAAATAGAGAGAGATATAAAAAAGTGGAAAAAGGAAACAAGTTGCACAAATCAATAGCACTTCCTAATATAACAGCGAACGCCGCGACGTGTACTATAAAAGATAACTGTCCACCTATTCATTGAATATTCATGTTTTGTCCAGATACCATTCAGTATTCTACATGTATCCAGAAACTACTGGAAATAAAGGTAATGACTCCGTTACCTCTCTACTCCATCACTTTTTTTTTAATTTTCTTGGTGAAGATGTTAGGGATCGACCACCATAACAGACAGAAAATTTCGACCTACTAAACTGCTCAAAGATGGAGAATTTGAACTTCCTGATTTGTTATTCGATTTTGAGTAATGTATAACAAATATATTTTAAATAGTTACTATGGGAAATTTCAAATTTGAAGCTCATTACTATTGAGTCATGCAAAATGGAAATATTTTCAAGATCATAAACAGTTTTGCAGACCCGAAGCCCAGCAATACTTCGACAGCATTAAATATTCAAGAAACTGACACTGCACACTGGCCAATGGCGCAATAAATAATTATAACTGGTACTCTTAATTGTAAGCAAGTTCTGGCGCGTAAAACCCTTTTAAATGAGTAACCAATACAAAATAAATAAGATGTGACCTACCCTTAAGGATGCGGCCAGCGCAACATGTGCTCCGGCTGTTCGTCGGCGTGGGAGTGGGTCAATTATTTACTTTTGACCAGGGCGCCAATAATTTGAAATAACTAAATCCGCAGACCCAAACTAGAAGGTCCTCGGTCTTAAGAATCCTTAAAGGTGACTCAAAAATCAAACGACTATTAACTACACTTGTTTGGTTGAGGTATCTCAGAGCAAATGAAAGACGGTACGTTCGTGCAGGTTTAAGTTTATTGGGTGCTCGTTAGGCTCGACATTCAAGTGTTGTCGTGATTCTTTCAATAAACAAATGATATAAATATAAAAGAAATATAAAAGAGCTTAATTGGAAACAAATAATAACCTGATATATGCTCACAAATATAGAACTAGATCATATCGGACGTAACAATATAACATAAATGATTACTGCTAGGCGCCTTGTGACCCATAAACTCTCAGTGGCAATTTAAGGCATTCACTAACTCTGGTTGCAGTAGATATCAAATTAAAGCTACCAACTGAACTGTCTAACCGGTAGCTACTTTACTCGCTCCAAATAAACACCCTAGCTACGTAGGGTTTTGGTGGTGATGACGAATGGGTGCAAGGCTCTCTCCTACAGTCACCCCTTGAGGAAGGAAACGGCGTATTTTGTTCCGGAATCTTCAGCACGTGACCAGCTACCAAAAAGAAATCTTGAGTTCAGACAAAATCGAACAAATTTACACTCAATTAATTTATTTCACTAAACTGGTAACTATGTCAACTTCTCTAGACCGAAATATGATTAACCCAGAAATTCTTAAACTTTTTATCAGGCTTACGCAGTACGTGTCCTTAGGAGGGTTTACCAAGAAAGAGAACGTGGTCAAGTGAAGATCGTCCACCTCGAACTCGAAGGTTCAATGTTTAAGGGCCAGAAAAAAATCGACCAATAGGCCAGCTTTACCTTGTCCTACGACAACACATAAAATACAACAAGATGGTTGCCACCAAATTTAATAACATCTTCAATACGCAATAAAACTTACCTAAGGCTGTATGATCTTACGTATTGCTGGCAGGATAAAGAAAACCGACGATAAAACCAGTACCCACAATGACTAATCAAACAGAAACTACTTCATTTCGGCCTGCGACCATTTTAAACTCCTGACATCAAAAACGCTTAAAACATTAACCTGCTGCGCAATAATTCAGGCCTAAACGGGCCTCTAGCCAAGAGCCTGCGTCTCTGCTGCAACCAGGTGCGAAACAACTGGGCGGTGTTGCCAAATTTAGGGAACACAACGCAACCACTAAATCATCTTGCTTGCTTACATCAAGCGAAAGTTCAGACAGTCGTTTAACATCAAACCGATGGTAGTATATCAATAAATTATGTTTCTAAAATTTTTAAAGGAAACACAAATGTTTTAAATTAAATTGTGGAAATTTAAAACCTTTGTGTTTTCCTTTAAAAATTTTGCAATGAATTTTCATCAAGTATCAGCTAAGCTAAATCAGTCGATATCGCACGAGGATCAATAGAAAAACATGTACACTTGGCAACATTCCAAAGGTACCCTTCAATAGACAACCAACAATTATTGTCAAAGTCAGCTGTCTCATCTCATCTGAAAGCTATCATATCAGAAACAAAACAATGAATGAATTTTTAACTTTTCCTATTAAATATTGGAAGAAATCCAAGAAAATAACTGACCAACTCCAAAACTAATATTTCTGTCATCCGTGAGACTGTTTTAATGTATATTATTATCGAGAAGGTGATTATTCGGGAAGTAAGGGAATTATTGAATATTTTAAAATGCACTGATATAAATGCCTGTAACTTTAAAGGTTTCCTCGATAGCGATGGCCAGAATACAGTACGCTTGTGTGTTCAGCCACTGAAAATGTTCATAAAGCCCGATTGATCCTATTAAACAGCCCGAGAAAATCAAGATACGTATACGACTACAGAACTCTCAATTTTCCCTGGAACAGCTCGATGAAAGGCTAGGGTCATACAACAACTATGCAGGTATCTAAACGAATAAACAGTATTATCCTTCGCATCTCCGCCATCCCTCATTACACTTTGTAGTATACAACTTTTTCCCAATCGGTACAATTTTTAAAGAAGTTATCTAAAAACATGGTGATTCAGCCGACCCTGGCTAGCCGCTCGAGCTCATGCATCGCCTTGATGCGTCATTACAATTTTGTACCGGTCGGTGACAAGCAAGAATCCGTAAATCGGTTCTTTCTTTTGGTTTTAAGAAGAAAAATGCCTAGAAATCGTATTTCTAGTATAGTGAAGTGTTAGTGAACGTCTTGCTCGCAAAGGAGGCGAAAAAAAAGGGGCAATATGCATCGGGAGAAGCGAATCAGGGGGTGAGTCCATATAAGATTATATGCCGAAATTTCAAATATACATAAATACCTGGTTATCTTAAATATATAAAAACAGAATCTCTTGTATAAAAGCAAACTAAATGCGTATAATACTAAACTGAGTATTATGAATAAATATGACACTTGTAACCCTTATTTTTTTACTTAATAAAATTGAAATGGAAAATACTCTCAAACTTCTAAAACTAACTATACTTATTAGAATAAAATAGAGTGCGAACGGGTTACAGTCAAAAATGCGAATGAAGCAGTAAACAAAAATTAAATGTGCTCACTGCGATTTGAATTATACTAACAAACTGTTATTTATATACGAGGGCATGACAAAACATTGTTACATTTATTTGTCGTCTTTGCACAATTACACAGAATCAAACAATATATTCGGAATTGAAATATATTATATCGAAATGAATATAAGTAATAAGCAACAGTTAACGATACGAGCTATTCGAAACCGTTCTCTAGTAATCTCGTCTAATCGTACATCCTACCAAAGAAATATACTATTCAATCACAAAAAGTGTTTACATAACACAATCAAAAGGAGGAAATATATACCGGTCGACCTGCACATTTATTAATGTTTTACATGGAATAAAACGTTTATACCATATAAAGGAATATAAAAATAGAAACAAATGGTTATAATGCCTTCGTATCATTCGTTTTTCGATATTTGATCCCCGTATGGGGCACATGTTGGACTATAAACTACAATTCGATTCGATGCAAATATTGCAAAACAAAAAACAAAGTTATATTTAATTATGATCCACTGACTCATACTGCAGATCTATATGAAAATTTAAGAGTATGGCAATTACATAAGGTATTAAAATTTGAACAGAATAAACTTATTTACAGGATAATAAATAAAACTCAAAATTAAAATATTATCATAATATTTTCAAAGGATATTCATAGCCACAATACTAGAGAGTTTATAGGAAATCATACTGTTATTATTACTAAAATGAAATTATCCTCAATACCAGTGTTCAAAAACACTGTCTAGAGGAATAAGGACTATGTATATTGTAATTATTGCTATTACTGTATTAACAAATACTTTTCAAAAAAAATAAAATAAAATAAAAATTTAAATTTTGAGTAAGTCGAAGAGTGTCCTTTTCTCACGAAATTAACCTCTAAAAACTAGCCACAATGGCAAGCTGACGCATAATTTACGAGCGACTAAATCCCAAGTTGGGTATTATTATAGCTTGCATGGCCCTACGTTGGCTTTGCTCGCAACGGAGGCTCAATCAACAAGAACTAAAAGTGCTAACCAAAACTAACCCAAAATTAAGGGAAAAAGGCGGAATGTTATCGTTCGGCTTTGTCGAAGCAATATAATACCGGAACAATTCGTGTTGACATGAGCCGTCCGGTGAGGGAAAAAATTGGAGTAAACATTGCTTGCAGGAGATGTTAATAAATAATAATAATACCTATTTACAAATTCGCATTTGCAGATGCGAATAACTTTAACTAAAATTGGCCTTCACATTTGCAGATGTGAAGGGCCCCCAACAGCCTCCACCCCAGTAGGTATATTATGTAAAAGTAGTTAGAGGCACACTATATCCCTACATTTGCCGATGTAAAGGATATATGTACTGACAAAAATAAAACGGTATAGTGCTATGTATTTGCAGATACAAAAACAAATAACCACCATACTATTGCAACCCTCTTACATAAAATCATTGCATTGGAGGTAGCGAATTATTACACTCTTGGTTTCTATTCAAAACAGAAATTACAGTATTTGCAGATACTGTAAATATGCTAAAAAATCGTTGCATTTGCAGATGCAGTCGAAAGCATAACCAGGGTTAAGCAGCAAGCAAAAAGGTGAATAGTTCGTTGTATTAGCAGATACAATCGATCGTACCCACTGTCTGCAATTGCAGTTGCAGGTAGTGAACATATTCATGAACCTATTTTTCTGTTCAAAAACAGAAATTGCAGCATTTGCAGATGCTGTAAATAGGCTAATAGATCGTTGCATTTGCAGATGCAATCGATATCATAAGTAGCAAAACCAAGGAAACTCTTTTGCATTTGCAAATGCATTAGAAGATCCTCTCACGCTAGCTGAGGAAATAACTTATCCGAATCAAGACTTACCAACATCAGAAGCACCAGATGGTCCTGAACAAAGT
>MU181982.1:256197-328188 GCA_016904865.1 Pissodes strobi
ATTGTGAATTCGGTTTTGAAAACTGAATTTTGAAATTGATGTCTCCTAGTTGCTGCTGAATTTAGATTCAGTTAAGGCAGGATGGCCGGGTAAACAGCTATTTTCTGAATTCCTATGAACTCAATAAATTCCTAAGAATCTAAATGAAAGGAAAGAAGAATAAGAAACATTTATCAACAAATGAAAATATTAAGAACGTGAGACTTGTATGTCTCTTCCTTGATTGTGTTTAACAAGTTATTAGATTAATATGAAAATTATATTTTGTTTAATTTCAATTAAATAGTATTTATCACAAATTATAATAATCAATAAGCACCTAACATAAAGAAATAAGATAAAAGAAGAGCAAGAAGCACTAATTAGCAAACTAATATGAACGTGCGATGTTTAGAACCATAACTGGACAGAGCCAATTTCAGAAAAGCATCAAATAAAAAATAGTAATAAAAAAATAGGAATCAGGGGTGCAAATGCCAAAAATAACAGACATTTAAAAAAGACCTAAAAATTAATCAAACACCGCAAAAAAGCAAACAGTAAAACATACGAAGTCGATAAGCTCCTAAGAAAGAAAGTCCGGAAAATGAAGAGAAAAAAGTAAGAATATTAATAAGCAATGGAGATTCATAAGATTCCACATAAACGAGGATGAGTTGGCTAGCTGAGAGCTAAAAACTTAATCTAAAAAACGATACAGCGAAATATACGAACTTAATAATAAATCCATAAGGAAGAGAACGAGAGAAATAAGAAACATTAATCAGCAAACGAAAATAATAAATCCGTGATGTTTAAATTAGTGCTGGCAAAAACCGTGAAAAGTTGAAACCGGTTATTCGGTTTTCTTAAAAACCGGTTTCGGATAAAACCGGGTATTCGAATAATAGTGAAAACCGGGTAACCGGATAACCGGTTAACCGGTTAGTCGGATAGCCGGTTAATCGGAAAACCGGTTAATCGGTTAATACACAGTCATCATAGGCTAAACATAATTTATAATTTGTTCTTAAGCATATTTCCATTAGTTCAGTTTCCCTGCCGATTAGGGCACAATCATTAAATTCTAGTGAACCAAATTTATTCCAGTTTTTGGTCGTTATTGAAATAAACCCCAAGGTAATAATTAAATTAAAAATATTGTTTATTACAAATTACAATCGATATAAATTCTGAGCAGAAAAATATTACAATTTTTTAAAGCTTAAATAAATATAAAGGTATTCTATTAAAGGTAGATATTATTTTTCAATCGCCCTCTAAAAGCATTTCCAAATATAATCACCGTCCAGTAGGTATGTGGTATGTTACCATTCCAAATACCCAGTTTTTACTTTACTTTCTATCTTTTTTACCATTACTTGAGAACCCGGTGGCTCAGTGCCATGTAACTAGATTATCGAAAAATCGGTTAGCCGAGAAACCGGTTATTCGGTTAATCGATTAATCGGTTAAACGAGAAATCGCGTAATCGGTTAACCGAGTATCCGGTTAACCGGTTTCGGTTTTTTGAAAAACCGCGGATAATCCGAAACCGGTTAACCGGCTATCCGAAAAACCGTCTTCGGTTGCCAGCACTAGTTTAAATCTAAAACTATGATAGAGCCGTTGACTGATAATAGGGGAAGACGCGCAAATGCCGTGCCTAGAAACGTAACACCTTCCTTTTCGATACCCTTACGTCTCACCCACTGATTGGTGGTGCGACCTCGCGGCATATGCCTGGAAATGCGAAATGAATTCATACCATTATTGATTCATTTATTAGATCCAGTCGCGTGGCGCTTTGAGATACTCGGGCAACGGCCAACAAATGTTCACAAGAAATAGTTTTCGCACGTATGGAGTTTTCGCATTGACCGATAAAATTATGATAAGACCAAGGATTTTAACGATATTTACTTATAAAGATGTTATATTTTACTGAATAATTTAATATAGTACTATGCCATTAGAATGAACATTCCGTGTAAGTAAACTAAATATAATTCTAATAAGATAAATTGGCATGTACTTATATGAATTTGTTTTTTATTTAAGTTTTTGCTGGCAGCCGAATTTTTGGTTGACTACAATACTTATTTCTCACTTACCGTCGCTCGAAAGCAAAAATGTTTTTTAAGTTATAATTTGTTAAGATTGAAATTGAGAAGCATGGAGAGATAAAGTTGTGCCAAATAAATAAAACATGATAGCATTGTAAAACAACTTACATTTTCATTGGAATAAATAAATATTAAGCAGAAGGTTAATACCTAAAATATAAAGTGAAACGTGAGACATCACGTGAAATGTAATAGTGTATATAAAATAATGCAAGAATACAAAACTAAACTAGTAAAATAATATTATGTATAAAGGATTTACCAAATTTTATAAATAAATATAGTCAACTAAGTTGATGATTGATTTACCTAAGCATAGCGTAAGTAACTGAGGGTTTCTTAGCATTATTTGGACTTGGAGGATAACTACTTTATGGTAAAGCATGTTTCAGTTTTGACTTTTTTATCCAGCTAAATCCCTAAAATTTATCAGTGGTCGCCTGGGACGTCTGTGCGATTCGAGAATCGCGTAGAATAGTCTGCTCTTTCTGGAGGCCATTCCAAGGTTTCATTGTTTGGCGAATAATCGAGTACCTAGTGGTTGTCAACGTGTCGGAATTAGTGGTCAAGCGAATACCACAATGAGGAAGTTTCATTAAAAATTTTATTGCTAATTGTGATAGTCCATCAAAAATAAGTGCACATGTTTTTAATTTTTTTCATAGTTCGAAAAATGAGGCAGATACAACACCATGAAATATGCTTATGACGTCACCATGTATATGAATTGTTACGTCGCACCATGCTTAGTATATTATATCGTTGGCTGAGAATCAGGCAAGGATTATATCTATATATACAAAACTAAAAACTGGCATAGCTCTCGTAATAATCATCTTTAGTGGAAATTAAAAAATACGTATCGATTTTTTTTCACTGTTCTATAATTTACAGTAAAACAAATAATCAGTTTAATTTTTCAGGAGACTTCTTGATTTTAAAAATAGCAAAATTTTAGCGCACACGCTGCTTGCAAATAATAATGAAAATAATTTAGAAAAAATCATTGGTTTGATAAAATTCTAAATTTTCTATGTGGTTTATTTTGAGCATCTTTGGTGTCACGTATATTGCAACTGAACTTTTCAGACACTCCCATTTCATTTGTTTGTAAAGCATTGTTTTTGTTACAATTTTTAATAATTTTTCGATATGTTCTGGACATAAATTAATAATATTTATATTGATTTCGTTGAGCAATAATTTATAAATGGATTTAAAAATATTATTATGTAATGTTGGAAATTATTTTTAGGTTTCCAAAATGACCGTTAGGGGACGTAAATTTTAAAACAGGTTATACGTCAGTGAAAACCGCATCTCGATATCCCTTACCTAACCGAAAACATAAGTAAATAAATCAAAACTCAAAAAAAAAATCGGATTTTGGGATAGTTTTTCAGTAGATCCGTTGCTATTAAATTGTAATTATCGTTATTTTACCACAATATATATTATTTTTTGTCATACGCTCCCAAAAATAGCTATTTTACGGACTCATTTGAGTCCGTAAAATGCTTCTTTTTAGGCCTAGTCCCTAAAAGTCGTCATGGCAACTTTTACGGACTATTCCAAAATTCCTGAATATGTCTAAATGTCAAATTTCGAATGACATGACAGAATTGTCAAATAGTTGCTACGATATCAAATTCTAAGCTAACTTTGTCGTACATTATGATTTCAAAAATTATGGTAAATTTGCAAATTTAGGTGTTCTGAAGAATTGCAAAAAGCGTATAAATAAAAATTAAATTTTGGGAGCGTATGACAAAAAATAGTGTTTGTCACACGTACCTAAATGAAGCTTTTCAGGTCTCATCTGCTATTCCGGACTCGGCTAACGCCTCGTCCGGAAACAGTAATGATTCGTCCTGAAAAACTCCATTTTAGGTACTTGTAACAAAAATAACTATTACTGCTAAAATACCAACATAATATTTAAAATCTCAATAATAATTAATATTCATTCAATATGAATATCGATTGCCCTTGTGTCCACACAAAATTCGAACTATTAAAGAAAGCAAGTACCTATGCTTTAGAAAACTAAATCGCAAAAATTATAATGACGGTAACTAAATGTCAATCATATTGAGATTGAAGATTTTTACAGGGGCTTTATTTTGAAAAAAAAAATAATTTTCCACCTGTGGAAGTGTTTCAATGCAATGATAATTAGGGATGGCAACGATGAATCGATGTTTTTAAAACTTTATCGCGATTTTGAATAAAAAATGTAATAAACTGGTTATTTTTAGGAAAAAAGGTATTACTTGTTTGATCTCGATAAACCGCTTGGTCTTCAAGAAATTCGAACTTTTATCATTGAATGCACGCGGACTTTATGATATCTGCTAACGGTATTCGTTTACTAACTCAAGTAGGCTTGACCATTGACAAAAAATAAAATTTAACAAATATTTTAATTAAAAAATATAACAAATATTAGTCTTCATTCTGCGAACAAAAAGAATCAGGAAATGTGTAAGAATTGAACTCCAGATATTTTCGATATCTGTTAATCAGTCAAAATACGACGAAAATCTTAATTTTACAGTGATGGCTGTTACCCCCTCTAGCGGGCTAGTTTTTGAGATATAAGCCGGTATGCGATATTTTGTTGGTCTTATTTGTAAAAAATAAATTTTCTACCTATAGATGATGATGTTTGATATGCATTGTTTCGTGCTTATTTTCAATGCAACGATAATATACCTAACTGTTGCCGCTAGCCTACTTGGTTTCTTTAAAAAATTTCGAATTTTGTGTGGACAGAACGGCAAAATTCATTCATATTTACTGAATGTTAATTATTATTGAGATTTTAAATATTATGTTGGTATTTCAGTCGTAAATTATTATATATTGTGCTAAAATGAGGATAATAACAAATAACAACGGTTCTTCCTTTCGAAGAAATGTCCCAAAATCCGATTTTATTTCGTGTTCTGATTTCTTTTACTTATATTTTAGGTTAGATGAGATATATCGAAATGCGGTTTTCACTACCGTATTAGGATCTCATTTGGCTCTCTTTTGTTTTAAAATAGTGGCATCGTTGCATTTATTTATTTTTTTTTAATCTGACTTATTTGCGGTTTTCAGAAAACGCCCTCTAGCGGCTAGGTGATAAGTCGCAATCACCCCACGCAAGGCACGATTGGTAGCTTAAAAAAAGCCATTTTCAACGACTATAAGTTTTTAAGTTCCGTCCAGCCATTTTCAAGTTATTGACATTTATTTCCGAAAATGTTCGAACACGTTCCATCACTTTCCTTTACGGGCTCATTACTGCTGCCTTTTGGCTCATTACTTCTAATATGATATTCTATGTTATGATGATGCATTAAATACTTTAAAGCAAATACCTCGATATAAGTTTAAAAACGGTGTGATAATAGATCCTCTTTGTCACGCGTAGGCGCGAAAAAGTTGTGGGGTTTTAAAAGCACAGAATTCATCATATTATCAATTGAAGGAAAATTGTTAACGGATTTGAATTCTTAATTCAAAAAGCTCCTAGTCATCAAAGTGCTAACCGAGGTGCTAACTAACTTTACGCGCTTCACAGTGCGAACTTGTATGCACTAGTGCATAAAGTAAAATACGAAATATAAAATATTACTTTTTAAGCACCAGTGCCTAAATATATATTTTTTTACGCACTACTGCGAGAGATAAATTGTTTTATTTTGATGTAGTTTATTTCTAGGAAGTAGAGAAAGTATTGTATGTAACTCATACGTAATTGTTTTTTACTCATGTGATTGGCACACTCCCTTGCGGCTCATGCAAAAGGGTAACTTTACGCACTTGTTGCATAAATAACTATTTTGTACAACTGTCTAAAAAGATGACTTTTTTATACGCTTGTAGATGCGCAAACGTCTCACGTGAAAAAAATACAATTTTTTGACTCCTAGAAATATTATTTAAGTTTCATAATGCTACGTCCCATTAAAAAAATAGTATATTGTGTAACTAGGAGGAAAAGCAAAACATTTCTGGACGATTGTGGTAATTGCTGGACGAGGGGCAGCCGAGGCCAGCAACACAGGAGTCCAGGAATGTGCTTTTCCTACGAGTTGCACATACTACTTTTTATCCGATCGGAATTAATTATAATACGTATTTATAAAAATAGAGTCAAATATTACTCTAAATAAAAACGATGTTTTAAATTTAAACTCAACATAATACACTTAAAAAAACTTACAATATTGTTCTTGTTTTTTCTTGTATTATTGCATCCACGATAAACACAAACATTCATTTTGAACGTCAACATAATGTTCGAGTACTAACTACAACCAAAACAAGGCTAGGTCTATGACAAATCACAAGAAATGTTAATGCAAGATTTTAAGACGCTACGAAAACTCCTCAGACAAAACGTTCGTGTGCTCCGCAAAATGCCAATACTGTGATCGATCTTAAGCCAGATCTCGCGCACGCATTCTAGTAGCGCCATCTATACGCAGTCATCTTTTAGTGTCACGATTTTGCCCATAATTTAGCGCGTCTTCCCCTATTCTCAGCCAACGATAGAGCCAAATTGAATTTAGTAACAAATGCACCGCAAAAAGCAAACAGTAAAATACACGAAATAAAGAAGCTCCTAAGAAAGAAAATCCGGGAAAAGAAGAGAAAGGAATAAGTAAGAATATTAATAAGCATAAGAAAATCATAAAATTTCACATAAACGAGGATGAGTTGTCTAGCTGAGCGAACTAAAACATTTATATAAATACTTAGTCTGAAAAATCATGCAGCGAAATATTCGAACTTAATAAATTTGTAAGGGAGAAAACAAGAGGTCAACAGCAATATGTCCTGGCATGACCATGTTGCTAACATCGCCAAATCAGCCGACCAGAAGCTTGGTGCGCTATTTCGCAACAAAAAACTCTATACACCGCAGCAGTTGCTCTTGCTCTACAAAGCGCAAATAAGACCGTGCTTAGAATATTGCTCACATATCTGGGGTGCCGCACCAAAGCACACCCTAAAGCTGCTGGATTCCATTCAGAAGAGAGCTGTGCGCCTCGTCGGCGACTCGGAGTTGACCCGGAACCTTAATAGTCTCGAACACCGCAGACATGTGGCCGAGATGTCTCTGTTTTACAGATAATTTCACGGCAGATGTTCCCAGGATTTGGCCCGCCTCATCCCGCCCCTGGCAACTCCTGTCAAAGAGTCACGACAGACGGCAAGAGCGCTCCAGTTCGTCGTGCAACTGGAAACACCTAGAACATCGCTGTACAAGAACTCCTTTGTCTGGCGCACTGCATCACTGTGGAACTCACGCCCATTACATCTGTTTCCCACTAATTACAACCTGCAACTATTCAAGAACCGTGTCAATCAACATCTTCGCATACACACCGCTCGTCGAGCGCCATAGGATCTCCCTTTAGTGTGTGTGCAACTGCCATATAAAAAAAGAAAAAAAAACGAAAATAATAAATATGTGAATGTTTAGAACTAAAACTATGATAGAGCCAAATTGAAATTATGAGTAGTAACAAATGGTGAAATAATATATTTTCAAGTCTATTATTGTCGACATTTTTTTCTGATTCCAATTTTTGTATTATTTTTTATTTGATGCTCTTTTGAAATTGGGTCTGCCCAATTTTGGTTCTAAACATCTCACGTTCATAATATTTCCGTTTGCTAATTAATGTTTCTTGCTCTTCTTTTATCTTATTTCTTTTATGTTAGGAGCTTATCGAGTTCTATAGTTTGCTGTACCAATTTTATTCTTTATATGTTTTTATTACTAATTTGGTTGCCTCATCTAGCATTCCCTTCCTCGTTTCGTATTTCTCGTTGTTACTATTTTTATTTGTTGATTCTTTGATACTTCTTTTTATTTTTTTAATTCAGGCTAAAGTTTAATTGTGAATTCGGTTTTGAAAACTGAATTTTGAAATTGATTTCTCATGCTTGTTGCTGAGTTTTGATTCTGGTTGAGGCAATATGCCTGGACGTGATGGTACTCAGCCGACCAACACCTATATAATGAATTCCTGTGAACTCAATAAACTCCTAAAAGTAAAATAAAAAGAAAGAAGAATAAGAAACATTTAACAAAAAACGAAAATATTAAGAACTTGAGTCTTTCATTATTGACTGTGTTTAACATGTTATTAGATTAATACGAACATTACATTTTGTTTCATTTCAATTATACATGTTGGGTTTAGTGTTTGTTGGTTGCGCTGCCGGTGCGAGCGAAGTGAGCGTAGGCAGGTCATGCGTGTTTTTTTTATATTTTGAAATTGTGTTTTGATTAATTTCAATTTAATAATATGTAAAACGAAAGTGTTTCACGTGGTCTCATATACAATCTGTGCATAAAAATTTATACTGTGGTGAGTTTCATGATTTTTTAATCGTCTTAACGTAGGGAGTTTCGTGCTGTGCATCCAAGTAAATCTCAAAGTAAAGATGAAAGAAAAACGAAATCGATAAGAGATGCTGATAATAATAAAACTTTCCACATGCAATTACGTGGCCCTATATTCCCGTTCCTTTTTCATGTTTTTATTAAAAATGCGTTTTGCACAAACTCGCAATAATACCCGCTCGAATGTAATGGAAAAATATTTAATAACCCTTTACATAAATATCTATTTTCGAATATCGAGAGCTTCCTGAATCTATTTCTAGTAAATCTGCTCCAGTTTATAGATTACATTATATCAAATATTTAACGTGTTGTAATATGCCATCATGAAAAACCGAACTTACAAACTGTTTTATGCACATACTGGTACAGTTCCTTTATTAATTGCTAAGTTTCTGTAATAATGATAACTATATGTTTCTGTTAAATTAATTAAGTAGCAAAATATTAATGATTTAATTGGCGTAAAAATGTTGAAATTTTAAGATAACTTGTATTAAGAAATATTTCCTAATATTTCTCCGTTTTTAGTGTCAGTGGGGCACTCAGGTGGTGAATTAATTTTTTTCATAGTTTTTCTCTTAAAATGAAAAGTAAAGCTTTGTACAATAATTGTACATATACGCACGCCATTGAGACGACCATTGGTCACGTAATAAACTCGTTGGCTCGAACAATTTTATCCATAGGATCCATAAATCTACTGTGTTATCTATACAAGTCGCTTGTAAATTCGACCATTAGAAAGGGACATAAATCGCGGGGACCCCCGAAATCCAATAGCTCGCGCTTTTGTACACAAAAGATTTTTGCATAAAATAGCCATTTTCCCGCTCACCCTTTGGTAACTTCGAAGGTATAAATATGCCCTGGAACGGTCCAGGAGTGACGATAAAATTACCATAAGACATAGGGAAAAGCTACTTGGAAAATTTATTAATCTCTGTAACTTCGGTGTAAGTGCGTAAGGCTTCGAGTATTGACACGAATAGAGAAGCAAAGAGATGGGAAATAATTCGATACGTTGATAGATACACAGATGGCGCCTTAAAATACGTGTAGCTACAGTGGCTTTACGCAAGACAGAGGCCACAATAGAGCCTAAGCCTCGCCCATCCGTCATTAATCATCAAAATTTAAACCCCAGAATAGGGATTTTATATGGACACCGATTTTGGATTTTATTTTATGGTTGTAAATCAGTTACAAAATGCAATTTTAATGCATAATACGACATACCTATTAATTGAATTATCAAAAAATAATTTTCATTGGTAATTTAAATGACACATTTTAAAATTATTTGCAAATTAGGGTTGTGTCGTGGGCTTTGTTATAGAAGATTTCAATACATTTAAAAGGCATCCAAATGACTTGATCTCATTATAAAAATAGTTAAAGATAAAGTAAATAATATGATTTAATTAAAAAAGAAACAAATTTTGTTATTCATTAAATAGGTACCTAATTGAAGTTTTTAACTTCTGAAGAGGCAATTATATAAAATCTGATGTTTGTTATTGATTGGGTTTTGACCCAAAACTCTATACTATCACATACATTTTATCACTGGGAAGGAAAGGAGGCAAAAAACCATAAAAAACACAAGATAAAGCATAAACCGAAGAAAACTCACTTTTTAACAGTTCCCATGTTCCAAATTATAAAATAGTTCAATAGCCTGATAATACACGGTACACAGGTAGTAAAATTCGTAAACGAATTGATGAAATAAAGGCAAAAATGCAAAAAATACTTTAGCTCTACACAAAGCTGCTATATAAATTACGTGTAAAACACAAACGTAAACATAGGAAATTTGATGATTAATGGCGGAGTGCGAAGTGACCAAGCATTGTCGCCACTGTCCCTATAAATTCACTGTATGTGTAGCTACCTTAGATTAGGGAGAGAAAGGATACCGCGCATGACATTAAGCCAACGTAGGGAAATTGAAGCCTTTTCAGAGCGGCGGCCATTTTTCATGTGGTAAATGAACGAAGTGCATTTAAAGTTTATTTTGTGATTTTATAAGTCTTAAAGTAAATGTGAGACGCGAAAATATTCGTTTTCAACATGGTGAATTGTTCAGCTTATGGTTGCCAAAGTCGAAGTGAAAAGAAGGAGCCAGAAATCTCGTTTCACAGGTAAAAATAAATGGAGATGCTTTAGTCAGTCGTAGTTTACGTTTAAATTTTGGCCTGTTAAGTTTAATATTTGCGTAATCCTTTTCTAATACATAAAGTATGATTAATATAGAAGCAATAGGTAAAGTTGTAGCAAAATATTTAGTTCTTTTCAGTCATAATTAAGGTGACTAGACGTCCCGCATTTTGCGGGATCGTCCTTTCTTTTTGTGAGCTGTCCAGCATTTCATGCGTCCCGCAAAATGTCCCGCATTTTCAGTTTGAAGAGCAAATATACCTATTCGTCCTTTTTTTTTAACGATATCGATTATTTTGCTGTAATCTTGACGGAAGCCGGATTAGCCGGAAGCTTAGTTACTCCCGATTTTAAGGCCTGGCCTAACCTATCATAAGAAAGATTTTCGACACCGTTTTCGACAATCGTGATTTTCGGGAATCACTGAGCCGTTAGCGTCTCTGGCCACCGTTGAAACTCACGTTCATCTACACCAAATTTTCGACCTTCGGACCTGCACATTTAGCAGCAGTCCAGTGTTATCTTCTAATATTTCAGTTCACGGATGGCCCTCCGCTCGCTACGGGGAAGCAAACAAACAAAGCTAACCCAAGGCAATGTCCAAAATTAAGAAAAATCAACTTTGAAAAATATGTAAAATAACACGTGCGCATGCGTAAAGGCTCAATATTGAGGTAGTTAGACGAGAATACCGTTTAATGGTTTAGTCATTTGAGTAACGCTTAGTTGTTTAGTAGTCGACATCGATTGCCGTTTGGGTTTGCGTTTTGTCACACGTTATCTAATCGAAGAAAAATTAGAATAGCGGATGGAGCAAAAATTAGAAACTGATAAGAGGTGGATGGAAGTATTTAAACAATTTTTCGGAAAAAGATATTTCTTATAAAAATTTAAAACGCACAAATGTGGTAACTGAAAGAGTATTCAAGGGCCTAAATAAAATATGAACGATCGCGAAAACACAGTTAAACGTAGATACATTAAAAGCACTCTTAGTTGAATAATGTCATATAATTGCCAACAATTTTGTAAATATATTAAAAAAATGCACAGTTCACAGAAATAGGTTAAAAAATTGTCTGTTTTTTAAATTCCTTAGTATTGTATTAATTTATAAAAAAAAAAGTTTTTAAGGTTTTGTTTTTTCTTTGGTGCATTTTTGAAAAAATAGGGCGTGGCATCGAAAAGTTTTCGCCTAAGGCGCATCATCATTGGCGTACACTAGGTGATACGTGAAAAATA
The DNA here is from genome assembly GCA_016904865.1 of Pissodes strobi. Lineage (NCBI taxonomy): Eukaryota > Metazoa > Arthropoda > Insecta > Coleoptera > Curculionidae > Pissodes > Pissodes strobi. Next base: position 268,120 of record MU181982.1, read on the forward strand.
AATGTATTACCTTTAAATACAATATCTTATTTCGAGAGCATGATATAATAATTTTCTCTTCCAAATAAACATCTTTGAAGCAAGATGACATTTAATTGATCGATAAATCTCTGATGAACTCCAGAATCCACCAGCGACTTTTAGGATTTTACCTGCACAGATACCCAATGTACATCCTGTCCTTGCTTTATTCAAAGCAAGGGCAGGATGTCGGTAATGAATAATACCAAAGAATATATAAGTTTTGGAACTAATATATTCGTTGATCATACCTATTTTTGAGACCCGAGTGCCTCAAAAATAGGTATGTTTTAGATATTGTTTATAATACTTTCTTCTCAAACCAAATTTTTTTATTAGGTATATTATTCTGAATATTTCACTCATGTGTAAATTTTCTCATAAGAGAAGTGGTATCTATTGAAAAATTACAGCCGAAATTCTATGTTGCCTGGGCATTGTGGTATTTCCACTGTCATTGTTCAATAATACCACTTCTTTTATGTGAATATTTGTGTATTTGTGAAATATTTTCCCTAAATACCACTCATGCTTTAAAATAATAAACCAATATTTTTAAGAATGTATGCTTGCATCAAATTTCACGAGTAATTTTTAAGTACTTGTGGTATTACCTACCCCCAAAAACTTGTTAGGTATTAGAGTAAAGTAAAAGGTGGTATAGGCTCAAATAAAAGAGATTTTAGCTAACCAGTATTTACAATGGTATTTAGTGTTTAAAAAGTAGCTAAGCACCTACGTAATAATTAATTTTTTGTTGCAGTTTCCCTAAAGACATGCAAAGGGTGGATAGAAAATATGAAAATATATAATTGGCCACCGTCCAAATATGATCGTCTTTATTCCAAGCACTTTGAAATTCATTGGTTTATAAAAGTAACTCTGAGTTAAGAGTTCGTTTACTAAACCAAGCAATCCCAACGATATTTTCTGAACTACCAAAATATCTCCAGCCAAAAAAGGTATTATTAAGTTTTAAAGTAAAAGCATTAAATAATATTTTACACAGTTTTTTTTTAAATATGTATTTTTTTCAGACACGAAAGAGAGTCTGGGAGAGTAGTCCACAATCAGGCCCTTCAACTGACCCAGCATTACCTAATGCTGATGCCGATACTCTTCGTAAGAAAACAGCTGTTTCGCGAGGTGGCCAAAATTAAAGTAAAGACTGAGAAAATCCGGATCTTGACGCAACCATTGAGAAAGTATAAAAAAGAGTTGTTTCCTTAAAGCAAATGGTGCAAGTATTAAAAAAATAATAATTTGTTGGATAATGAAAAAGCAAGGCTGTTGGAAAATATGTCATTAGTCACTAAAGAAATATTAAGAAAAAAAATTGACAAAAAATCGAAATGGTCACCAGAATAATTAAGAAAATTTGCACTAACTTTAAATTTTTTTTCTCCCTAAGTATACAATTATGTAAGAAGTATTTTTGATACTTGCTTACCACATAATAGCACAATAGGGAAATGGCTACAAAATATTGATGCTTCCCCAGGTTTTACAGCCGAATCTTTTGAAACCTTAAAAAAAAAACAAGTAAAATACTCCAAAAAGCCTGTTCTTTGTGCCTTGACCGTAGACGAAAGGTCTATACGAAAGCAGGTAGAGTGGGATGACAAAAATATCATGGGTATGTTAACTTTGGATTTGACTTTGATGATGACTACAATGAATTAGCCAAAGAGGTATTTGTTTTGTCAATTAATTCCATAAATGGTACTTGGAAACTTCCATTGGAGTATTTCTTATGTAATGGGTTAAATGGGGAGCAAAAGACCTCTATAATAAGGCAATGTTTTACTTTGGTTGAAAGCACTGGGGCAAAAATAGCATCTTTAACTTGCGATGGAGCCCCTTCAAATATTACTAAGGGAAATTTGTTGGGTTGTTCATTTCAAGTGCAAAATCTAAAAACTGTATTTCCTCTTAATGGTGGCAATGGATATATTTTTTTGATCCCTGCCACATGGTAAAGCTGGTTAGAAATACATTTGGGGGAAAAATACTGAAAGATGAAAATGGAAATTTAATAGAATGGAAATTTATCGAGTCATTAGAAAAATTGCAGGAGAGTGAGGGTTTACATCTAGCCAAAAAGCAAATATTAATTTTTTCAAGTAAAAGATGAAAGTCAGGTTAGCTGTGCAATTATTAACCCTTGGTTAGTCGCGCGGGTGACATATGTCACCCACTCCCACTATTCACAGTTTTTTAACAGGAACGTTCTGGCGTCCATGGATTTTAGTAGCTGCTGAACATTCGAAGCTCTTTATGGTATCCTAGGCGGGTTTATTGAGAAGTTAGTTGTATTCCGTATTTTGCCTGAAATATTCGACTGGGTGACATTTGTCCCCCGCGCGACTAAACGTGTAGTCATTTTGAAAAGGTGTGTTTATAGGTTTCTTAAGATATTTTGTATTATGTTTAAGTATTTATTGCGGCAGTAGACGTCACCAGTTGTATACAAGGTTTTGTGATGTATCATAATAATTCTTACTAATGATATATCCCAAATTTTGAGGATAAATACAAATTTGCAATTACCTAGTTCTTCAAATCAATTTATTTTTTATATGTACATATTACACTGTATTTGTACATTGTATGTACATATTACATTTGTATTTGTATGTACATATGTATTTGTGTGTATTTTTTGTTTTTTTTTTGTTTTTTTTTGTTTTTTTTTGTATATGTATTTGTATGTAGGTATGCATTTGTTTCTATGTACATATTATATTTGTATGTACATATTACAGTGTATTTCGCAGATAGATAATGGACCGTCCACCTAAACGACAAATAGCTGAAACAAGTAGTGATCCAGATATTTGGTTAAAGTAGTATAAAGAGATAAGCGATGAGGAACAGGACGACCGTATTACTGACGACGAAAACATGTTACAAATATTAGCAAATAAATTTTGTCTTATAAAAATATTAAACACCCCCAATAATCCAAAAATATGACCATTGATTTTATTTATAATTTTTTTTTCTTATTAAAGTGATTTAAATCGCGTGGGTGACACATGTCACCCACGCGACTATACGCGTATACAATTCTTGCGCGACTAACCTAGGGTTAAGCGCTTCGGTTGCTGATGCTTTGGAATTTTGTGAGGAAAAATTAGGGTTGGTAGAATTTATTGGTTGTAAAGCTACTGTTCGATTTACCACAATTTTAAATCATAGTTTTGATATTCTTAACAGTAGGTCATTAGTTGCTCTTGGTTTTAAAAAACCATTATGCAAAAAAAATATAGAAGAAAATGTAAAATTTGTTCAATCAACTATTCAGTACTTATCAAAGTTGACTTTTCTAGATGGTCAACTAGTAATTGAATCAAAAAGAAAAATGGGTTTTATAGGTCTTATTGTTTGTTTAAATAATGCCTTAGAACTTTATTATGACATTGTTAGTAAACAGGAATTGCTTATATACCTTCCCATATACAAAATTAGCCAGGATCATCTGGAAGTGTTTTTTCCTCCATTTGATCGAAAGGTGGATGGAACAATAATCCAAATGCTCGGCAATTTATGGCAGCCTATAAAAGACTTAGTTTGAGGCGAAGTAAGAGAGGGTGGGGTGGGAAATTGTATTCCCTTAGATCAAATACCAGTATTAGTTGCTTCATCAAGAGTAACTAATACGGATTCAGGGGAAATAATAAATTCCAGCACACATGGAAGTAGATGTGACCTTGATTTAAATGTGGAAGGTATATATAACATATGTAATGATCATGATTACATAATAAATGGCATTACTATGACAAAATGGTCGGAGCAAATTGTCATTTATATTGCTGGATTTGTAACACAACATTTACAAAATACAATTAAGTCTGAAATTTTTTATATTCTTTAATAACCCCAAAAACCCATGGTGGTTTAACATATCCTTCTATTGATGTTATAAATATATGTAATATTTCTGAAAAATTACTGCGTATGCATAAAAATAATTTGCATAAAAAATGTTGTTTTAATGCTAACCAATAAAATATTGTCAGATTGTATAGACCGTAAAGTTTTTAACATATTAGAAACACATGTTTCAGAAAATGCTGTATATCATATATATTTTTTAACAAAATCTGTATGTACAAAATACTTAGACATAAGAATTCATTTTATAGCCAAAATAGATTCTCAAAAATTAGATCCTGTACGAAGTCAACTGACAAAACTTATTCTGTTTAAGGGGCAATAATTTTATACTCATTCATTTACTTTTATATTGTCGGTTGTTGTCTGTGCATAATAATAATATTATATGTTATATTGGTACTTGTAGTTATGTTGTATTATAGTTTTTCAATAATGTTTCTATGTAGATGCATCTTTTTGCTACTGCTGACTAGGTTTATCAGGGCTGCTGAAGCACGTAATTACACTCCCAGCAGTTTGGGTTTAGGGGTGGTCATAGCACCTCTATACTCGCCGTTAAAATCCTACAGGATATTTATAAGGACTTCAAAGCTGAATTTTAGCAAGCATGCTGCGTATATTCAGCAGAAAATCTGCTTTTATCGTCATCCTTTTTGTTGATCTATATTATTGAAGTGCGTTTGAAAGGCTAGCATATGGAAAAGTGTTATGTTATTGCAGCGTCACTTGCCTGCGAATGCGCTGCCTAGCAGGGCTTCTAACACTCAACATGCTGGGGAAAGCTTAGCACTTTGTGTATTATAGCATGAAACTTGTAAATAGTAGCATACTTAGGTTAAGTGTATATAGTAGGTAGGATTAAATGAAACACATACGGTTCTTCAATAAATGTATTTGATTGGTTGATGATCATTTTGTGTTCAACAATTAATATTTAAGATACTGCCTGCTGCAGTTAAAGATCTTGATGCCAGGCACTTCAAGTTTAATTTAAGAACTACCTAAAGAAAAAACCTATTGTATTATTGATTATCTACTGAATAGCTTTGCAGATTTGATGTCTTTCGAGAGGGTACAGACATGTAGATATATTTTAACTCATTTAAACACATGTTATATATTTATTAACTGACTTTCTACTTTTAGTATTGTAATGTGCTTGTTCTAGTGTCTAGGTTTATTACATTTTGTACTATGATCGATGTAAAACAAAATGTAATTCTATTTTTTTCTTTTCCTTTTTACATGTTAAATTGCTGTTTGTATTTACCATCATGAATAAATATTGTTATTATTATTGGTTACTATTATTAATAAAAATATATTTTCCATATGTAGTTTTTTCTACATTTTGTAAATTGCACTAAAACAGTTAATCGAAATATATTTTGAAAATAACAGAAGATAAAAAGTGCATACTAGCATAATAAAACTTTTAAAGGAAATTTTGCCTGAACATGGCGACTAAACCTCGTGATCTAGCAGACCAATCAAAAATAGGACACTCTGTTGACGCCACTGTACATGTAGCTCAAACTCCGATGAAAATTGCCCTTTGGCAAACCTCTTTGAAGAAGATAATATACCATCAGCAAATTCATCCATTCAGAGTTGATTTTGGCAACAATCTGCACATCCCTTTTCCATAATGTCCATTATCTAAAATACCCTTACATCCCGAGCCGACCGTAAATCCTGAGATAATACTCGAGTGAAACTAAAAACAATTTAATGTCTTCGGGGGGACCCTCCTAAATCATATCTCGGCTTTTTTCGGCCAATAAAGCAGTAGATATTGACGAATTATTGCCTAGATAAAAAAGGAGTTTTGGCCTAAAATTATGCGTGTCAGGTTATAAGCGATTTTTTATTTTGATATACCTAATAAATGATAACCTATATAAGAAATGCCTTATTTACCGATATGTTTATTTCCTATCGGCAGGAGCTATTTTACAGATTAACCATCTATGTAATTTTATGTCGGTGTAATAATTCTTCGTATCTACGTATCTTTTGAGCGACGCGAAAATTTAGGCCCAGAGTAGGCTACAGAAAGTATTTTAAAGTCAAATTCTACAAATAATTCTTTCTATACTATAAGATTCATTTTTACATTTTATATTTGAGAGCTATCTGTATGTCATTATTTCAAGATGCCCGTCTCGTTTTAATTTAGATAATCTTATTTCTTCACTTTTTTTTAAATTTGATATTACCTTTTCATTTTATTTGACTTTAGTTCCATATATTTTATTTTAGTTTACTATACTTTCATTTTATTTACCATTATTTTGCGTTTGTTTTTCTTTAGTTTACTTTTATCTTCTTTTTATTTAAATGTGCTTTCATTTCACTAAAGTTTAGTTTGCCTTTGTTTATTTATAATATCCCGAACCTTACCCTTACAAAAATTTAAACTTTCGATTCGAAATCTAACTAATTTATGTATTTTTTCGTTTTATTAAACTACATGTTGCTTTATTTTCATTTGTATCACTTAATTTCAAATTATTTTTAATTTGATTCGGTTTATTTTCATAATATTTTACTTTATTTTGCTTTTGTGCTTTTGTTTATTTATAATATCACAAACACTTACCCTTACAAAAATAAACACTTTCAATCCAAAATCTAACTAATTTGTTTTTTTTTTCGTTTTGTTAAACTACATGTTGCTTTATTTCCTACTTGTATGACATCATTTCATATTATTTCTGATTTGATTCGTTTTATTTTCATAATAATTTACTTTATTTTGTTTTTGCTTTAATATATTTCACCTCATTTTTATTTCGTTTCACCATGTATTATCTTATTTTTACTTTCTTTAATTTTATCATCATTTTACACCAACTTATTTTTATTTTATTTAACTTTATATTAGATTTGCTTGCTTTTAATATCTCTTTTAGTTTTATTTTATCTGATATCAATGCATTTTATATCTAATTACTTGATGATGAGTGTCGGAGCCCAACTTTATTTTGATTTAGTTTAATTTTATTTCAAAGAATACGAACCGCGCTCCAAATTCAAACCAACTTATATTATTTTACCCATGCTTAAATGTATATGTATCTTTATTTTCAATGTATTTAACTCTCTTTCCCCTTATTTTTACTTTATTTCACTTTTTATGGTATTTAACTTTATTTTAGCTAAAATTTAAATTTTTTTCACTTTATTTTTAGTTGTATTTCATATTTAATCTTATTTTATCTTTGTTTCATTATAACTTATTTGTTATTTAGGTTTATTTTGAGTTCACTTTTTATATAAATTTTGGGTAAAATTTATCTTAGCTGAAACCAGTTATATAAAATTTTTTTTTTCGAAATAAGAAATCCTCTCTAAAGACAAAATGAATTTTTTTTCTGCGGAAATGCATTATTATCATTTTTCCAACTTTAGAATAACTGAAACCAGCTATATTAAAACATATTTTTCTGCTTTACCTTCTAAACACTTTTCTATACATAATCACACGAAAAACTTGTTGCGGAAATATTTATAATCTTTAGAATAACTGAAATCAGTTACATAAATGCATATTTTTGATTCACACTTCACACAGTCTTCTAAACATAAACACACAAAAATATCCATGCGGAAATTCGTCATTTTAATTTTTTCATAGAGAAAGACTTGCGCTTCGCGCAAGAGTTTCTTCACGCAATTGCGTAGTGGCTTAAACTAGACGAAACTAACCAAAGCTAACCTAAACTAACCTAAGCTAAACCAAACTAACTAAAGCTAACCCGAACTAACCAAAGCTAACCCAAGGTAACCGAAATTGTTTTGCCTAGGCTTGCGTGTAGAAAGGCTTGCGCATCGCGCGAGGGTTTCTTCACCAAAGTGCGTAGTGGCTTAAACTAGACGAAACTAACCAAAGCTAACCTAAACTAACATAAGCTAACCCAAACTAACTAAAGCTAACCCGAACTAACCAAAGCTAACCCAAGGTAACCGAAGTTGTTTTGTCTAGGCTTGCGTGAAGAAAGGCTTGCACATCGCGCAAGGGTTTCTTCACGCAAGTGCGTAGTGGCTTAAACGATACGAAACTAACCAAAGCTAACCTAAACTAAGCTAAGCTAACCCAAAATAACTAAATCTAACCCAAACTAACCAAAAAAAGCCAAGCTAACCGAAATTGTTTCGCCTAGTCATGTGTGAAGAAAGGCTTGCGCTTCGCGCAATCCTTTCCTCACGCGAGTGCGTAGTGAGTTAAACGAGACGAAACTAACCCAAAGTAACCAAAGCTAACCTAAACTAACCAAAGCTAACCTAAACTAACCAAAGCTAACCCAAACTAACTCAAAATATGAAAATGACTTATTTCCGCAAGAAGTTTTTTTCGGTATTATGTTTAGAAAAATATTTGGAAAGAAAAACAGAAACATGTTCTCATGTTACTGTAATTGGGAAGGTTGCTCTATACTAAATAAACAAATATTTCTTACATAGCTGATTTCAGCTAAGCGAAAGTTGATCTTAAATTTTGCTTTGACTATATCTGGTCTGGTTAAATTCTTTATGTATAATTCCATGATGAAGACTGCCAGAACTCTAACTTTTTTAAACTTTATTTTCCATTTGTTTAATTTTTCTATCACCAATTATTTACTCTTATTTCTAAGGTAAAAGCTACCGTTCCAAAATCTAACTTTACTATATTTTATTTTAATTTGATTCAACTTTTGCTTCGTTAATTTTCAATTTATTTTAACTTATTTCAATTTATTTTTACTTTGATTGACTTTATTAGCATCTTATTAACTTTATTTTTGCATCTATTTTAATTTATTTCAGTTTAATTTTATTTTCTTCTGTTTCATATTACTTTAACTTTATTTAATTTTATCTTCAATTTATATTCTTTTTATTCAACTTTGTATTGATTTTGTTTAATTTTTGGATCATTACCTATTTTTGTTGAAAAATAAAAGCGTCCGCATTTTATTGCATTTTCGTTTTGCCTAACGTTATTTGACTACCTATTCCTTCAATTTATTATTATTTCATCTAATTTTAAGCTTATTTCGTCCTATTCTTATTTTATTAAATTTTGTTAACATAGTTCATATATTTATTCATAGGATCACGGCTGTATGTTTGAATGTAAAAATAATTCATTTAACATTAGAATAAATAACATCAACAATAATATTCATGAAAACATCAATAATGATATTTCAAATGTTTGTTATGCTTCATTTCCATATATCAAAGAACTTACTCCGAAAATAATAAAAATTTTTAGAAATGAACCTGTAAAATTAGCGCTAAAAAATGTTAAATCTATTGGTAATTTATATTCAAAATTAAAAGATAAAACCATTGCTTTAAATTACTCAAATTTAGTATACTCAATTCCATGTAATAATTGTGATAAAAAGTATATTGGACAAACGTCACAAAATCTAAAAAATAGAATTTCTGGACATAAAAGTGACATAAGACTTCAAAAAAATACTTCTGCTTTATCTGAACATGCATATATTACTGGTCACATACCAAACTTTAATGAAATCAAAATTCTCCATACAGAAACAAATTTAAATAAAAGGTTATTTTTAGAAATGGTCGAAATAAATAAAACTAATTCTAGGAATAAGAGAACTGAAATTGATGATTTAAGCTCAATTTATTCTTATATTTTATCACTAAATAATCGATAATTTTGTACCAATACACCTTGCCATTATTACTAAATTAGTTAACATCAAATATCAAGTATTCCTTTAATACCTCGTAAATTATTTATTTTGAAACAAAGTATATTGACTTTGACATTTTATGTAGTTCTATATGTTATTCTAATATTTTATCAATTTTTTACAATATTTTTTAAAATGTTATAATTGCCAAAATTGAGTTAAACTAGTTTTGATTGTAAGTTGCCAGAAAATTGTTATATATTGTACATTAGTATATAAAATAATTTTTAGCCCTGACGAAGGTCACGATATAATGACCGAAAGCTTGGACGCAAAACAAATCAACTTTTAATAAACCTTATTGGCTGAAGACCCGTGAATTATTTTTACATAGTTCATATAATCAAAATTCCTGATGATTTATTGTACCTGATCATGACTGTCGGAAGTTTAGTTTTATTTTGCATCGTTTATTCCAAAAAATAGGAGTTTCCACTCCAAAGTCAAACTACCTTATATAATTTTACTCTTGTTTAAATTCACCTTCTTTTATTTCAATTCATTTGCCTTTCTTTCATTTTATTTGTACTTTATTTTCATTGCATTCAATATAATATTTTCCTTCGATTTTAAGTTCTTGCACTTTAGTTTTATTTGTATTTCTTATTTCTTTTTATTTTTTTATTATTTCGTTATTTAGGTTAGATCAATCTTCTTATTGATGTTAATTTTAGTTTTATTTTATCCGATCTCGTTACATTCTTGGAGATAAATCCTTGATGATGAGTGTCAAAAGCCCAATTTTATCTAACTTCGTTTTGATTTATAATTTATTCTTTACATTCATTACTAACAAATCTAACTTTATTTTATTTTACTTTTATTCAGCTTAACTTTATATTGCTTTTTTTACTTTGTTTCACTTCATTTGCATATTATGTAACGTTATCTTTGCTTTTGTTTCATTTTAACTTTGTTTAATTTTATTTTGCTTTTGTTTGCTTTTTATATTAGCTTCCCTTTCATTTTATCTCATCTCGATTAATTTTCATATATAAATTTCTGGTGAGACTGACGGAAGACCAACTTTATTTTGCTTTTGTTTAATTTTTGATCGATATAACCTCATTTTACTGAAAAGATTATTTGTTTCCAAAATGTAATTTAACTTTGTTGTATTTTCGATTTGCCTAACTTTATTTCACTATATTTTCAATTTATTTCACTTTATTTTTATTTTGTTTCATCTTATTTAATTTCAATTTTACTTCATTTAGTCTTATTCTCATTTTATTTAACTTTATTACATAGCTTATGTAATCTTCATCTCTAGTGTTTAGCGAAAGCCAAAAAAATTATAGATTACTATGTAGCCAAGAATTTATGGCGAGTGATGTACATACCTACACGGGAACGATGTCTCTGATAGCCCCAACTGGCATAGCTCACTGGATGATTGACAGAGGACAGATATGTCATATCCTAATCGACAAATAAATTTTCATTTTTGACATATGCGCGCAACACAAACCAGCACATTAATTCTAAAGGGATTACGGTTTTGCAAAGTGGGTTCTTATCTATACTTCTTATTATCCAACAAACACAATCTAGTTTCGGAGTAGGTATATAAATACTGTTTTAACTTGTTATAATAATTCTACCCAGGACCATGGTAGACAACAAATACTGTAATCAAGTTTCATTTTAAATATATCAACTTTCATTTTCTTTCACTTGAGTTCAATAAATTTTACATTATTCTGCTTTGCTTTCATTTTATTTAGCATTTATTTTATTTTTCATTCTTAATTTATTTAACTTCGCTTTTATTTCAATTTATTTTGTTTTATCGTCATTTTATTTAAATTTGTTTTCATTTCACTGACGACTAATTTGCTTTTGTTTATTTATAATATCAGGATCACTTACCCTTATTATAAAAATATAAAACTTCCGTTCCAAAATCTAATTACTTTATTTTATATTCATTTTGCTTTATTTTCCATTTATATCAATTCGTTTCAATTATTTTTTAGTTCCTTTAATTTTGTTTTCATATTCTTTCACTTTATTTTTGTTTCTGTTTTAATGAATTTCATCTCACTACCATTTTATTTCCTTAATTCATTCGTTTTGGGATCTTATTTAACTTTATCATCATTTCATTTCAATTTATTTTTATTTCATTTAATTTTATATTGCATTTGTTTACTTTTTATATAATTTTTACTTTTATTTTATCTGATCTCAATACCCTCTTATATCTAATTCCCTTATGATGAGGGCCGGAAGGCTAACTTTAGTTTAATTTAGTTCATTCGAAAATGTTAGAGTTTTTACTGTAAGTCAAGTAAGTGTCTTGCTTCATTTTAAATACATTTTTGTACGCCCATGCTATTTCAGATTGTTTACCGTGCTTGGTTTTAGAACAGTAGGTTAAGTTTACTGGTTACTAAGCAAAAACGCGACGGTAAGTAATTTACTTACCGTTCAGCTGAACGGCAAGTAAAATATATATAATTTGTTGAAAAAATGCTCATCTTAAGATGATCCTTTCTTGAAACATCAGTATTTTGTAAAAACTAGACTATTTTTAAAAAATGTTTCGTTTTTTTCTAAATATGCTCTAAAAAAGTATCTAAAATTGACCAAAGTATGCCAACAGTAGTTTTTCGTTTAAGCTCTTTCCATGGTTGTCTTCAAACCACTTTTTGAAAACTTTATACGTCTTTTCATAACTATTTTTTGATTTCTCCGGAATTATTGAAGAGCACCCTCTTTCCCATGCCTCTTCAATATCAGAATTATTGTTCTCATACTCACTCATACTTCTAAAACACTACTGATATAATAATAGTCACGCGTTTGTCAAATATCGTGACATTAAAAAGTAAAATTACAAACGTATCCATAGTAACAACAGAACCCACTTAAGGTTTAGTGGATCTACATGGCAGAAATAATTATCCAAAACACAATTTTACCATTCTCAAGATATTTGCTTACTCAATGTCTTTGTGTTCATAATGGGCGTACAAATAGTATAAGCATCTCGAACAGTAAGGAGTTTACCGATCTCCTCCAATATTGTCGTCGATCGGTAAACTGTCCTTACTGTTCTTGATACTTAATATACTATTAATTATATTTCCTTTTATCACTCTATTGGTCCAAAATATACCCTTATTGCATTTACGTTTTGCCTATCGTTATATGACTATATTTTAAATGTATTATTATTTCATCTAATTTTTACTTTATTTTATCTTAGTCCCATTTTATTTAATTTCATTAAAATAGCCCATGTGATCTAAATCTCTGATGATGCTTAACGAAAGCCAAAACTTTTCAAAATGACAGGTTATATAATAGCTGAAACTTCTAACACACTAGCGCGGGAAAGTGATTTTTTCCCGCACTAGTGCATGACATGGCAACCAAAGATCTGCTATGACAATCAAGGTATGTCATCAAGACGTCAACATTTAAGACGAAGCGTCGTCGAAGTGATTCTGAATTTTTAAAGTTATTTTTAATGGATTCGTCGGCCGAACAGCTCCCTTTAAAATCTTTTCGAATTACGACTTAATAATAATAAAGCACTATTCCGAATGTCAACATCATTTGACAGTGTCAACAATAGTTGACACTTGACCTTTTAATATGCTTTTTAAATTTGTATGCGGTCGTAGAAAAAATAATGTTCCCAACTCATGCGTAAAGTGCCTTTCCCGCACTCCGGGTAACGGCAATCGCGTGCGGGGATCACTTACAGCACTATTTTGAGTAAAAAAAAAAAAAATGTTTTTCTACAGCCGCGCGCAAAATAACTAAATACTAAATTCAAATGAAATCGCAAAAGCGACGAATGCCGTGGATCCTTATTTTGCGCTCTAGCGCGATCATGGAAAAGGAAATTCTCACTTTTTTCGTCTAGTGTGCTGAATGGTCATGGAAACCGAAGATAAATAAATGACAGTCGTGCGTTTGTTACGGTTTGTTGCTGGCACTCCTGTTCTAAATATGCCCGAAGCCCGAACATAATATGTCAAAACTGACAGTCATTTGCAAATTTCAGAATAAGTATAGGGAAAAATGTGCATTTAATTTTAAAAAATGGGGCTGTAGAAAAAGTTCTGTGTGTTTTTCGAGCGCAAAGTAAGATTGCCGTTTTCGAAAGATTACTGCGCGACGCGTAGCGGCAATCCGTTACTTTGCGCTCTAAATACACAAATAACTATTTTTGCGTTTCTTTTTCAAAAAAATATGGATCACGAAAACTGCGTTCTTAAATTTCTATCTGAGCTGAGCAATTTTTAAATTTTATTTTTACTACAGAAGTATTAAATTTTTGTAAACAAAACTAGAATTATAAAACTATGTTGTGTTTTATGTGTAGAAATCGTCCATCAACATTGTTGGTTTAATTTTTAAGAGGTTGACGGATACTGGGACAAACCATTTTTAATAGCTTTTATATACAAAAACTACAAAAAGAAAACCCAAAGAGAAAGTACCAGCAGTCGTAATTTCATCAGATTGCAAGAATGTCATTAGAAAAAGGAAAATAAGAAACTTAAAGAAATCCAAGAAAAAGAAAACAGAAAAATTAAGAATATTGAACTCAAACAAAAAGGGCAGGAGGATGCTAAGAAAAAGGACTCTAAATTAAAAAATGAAGAACATACTAACAAACTAAAAGAAAAACCAAGAGGAGTACAAAAAGATGACAAGAAATATGTTGTAGTTAAATACGACGGAAAACTGTTTCCAGGTTTAGCCGTTAAAAAACCAAAATTAAGTTTACAGTTGACTCCTATCGGTGTAAATTGAAAATGGCCTGAAAAGGAAGATATATTAACTTACGAAATAAAGCATGATTAAAGTGCAATTTCGACACCACTGTATACAAATTCCAGAGAGCATTTTAGGATTAATAATTTTCCTGAAATAGAATGACAGGGATATTTTATTATTTTTATACGTATCTATATTGTTTAATAGTTTAGTTCCTCTAATGAACCAAAGAAGTAATTAAATACGTACCCTTTAGTGATTAGTTAATTTTCTAGAGTTAAGTTAAATAAACCCTGGGTTATTTCAACAAATATACGTGGAAGATTATTAATTTTTTTTTGTTCTTTTTTTCAATTTTCAAAATAATTTTTTTGAAATAACAGTGAGGTTGTACCTGACATCCTTTGTACATGACATCATTTATAGACAATTTTGAGGAGGTTTTACAAGAGCCGTCAAACACCACTCGAAATTTTGTGGTTGTACTATGCTGGTTTATCACGGCATGATGTGGGAAAAAGTACTTCAAGGATTTATTATTATTCAGAATTAGAGAAATGACCTGTGCATGTCCTAAGGCTATGTATTCTTCAATGAATTTTTTGTACGTAAAGAAATATTGGGGGTCTGGTTTAAATTTCCACCTGTAATTTCAAAGGGAGATTTACTTGGAAACTAATATTTTCGTAGTGGACATGAAGATATTTTCAGCCTGTATATCATCTTTTCGTTTTTAATAATTATTTTAGAGCATGACGGATACTGGGTTATTTTAATGACGGATTCTGGGTCCGACATGTGCATAAATTTAGAAAAAAAAACAATTTGGTATTTTATAATCAAAAAGTTGAAAGTTTGATATTTTTTATAATTCTCAAAAAACCAAAGAAAATAATAATGGTCATTTAAACGACTTCAAACGATTAGATAGCCTTTATTATATTTAAAAAATTGGTGCCTTAAGAGGATGGGTACTGGGTCATTTGCCTTATATGAAATTGTTAAATTATAAAATAAATAATAACGGCAAAACAGACGGCAATAGAACTCGAAGTGCAGCTGCTGCAATGGAGATTTCGCCCATGCTAGCAATAATTTGTAATAATTGTGTAATATTTCTGTTATAAAGTTAATTTTTATATACAAGTTAATTTGAATATCAATAAAAGTTTTAGCTGTAGATATTAATAGACAAAAACAAATTTTGTTTGTAAATGCTTATGTTATTTTTGGGTGGGCACCTGGATGGGCACTCTGCATTTCAGGGGTGGCACGTGACCACCCAGCCCCCCCCCCCCTTTTGGCGACACCATTGGGTGTAATTTCATCATCATTTATCAAATACAAGATACCTAAAAAACATGTGTTTTCGAACTGAAATCTCGGGAATTACGAATAAATTTAAGTAAAGAGAATAAACTAAGACGACTTATAACGGTTTCTCACGTTGCATAAAATAGGCTACAGTTACTAAAATCTAAGATCCATATAAATTTTTCCTACCTATCAGATTTTGGAGTAGAACGCAAATGCGTGTGCAAAATTTAACTTTGCGCACGCTTGTAGAAACAATAATATGCCCGGACTGCTATACGTGATTTTCTAACAACCAACAATACTATTACCAGCCTGTCAGCGGGCCGATAATGCTGTCATTTTCGAACGATAGCAGAAAGAAGTGTTTCCTGTTAAACTGTGAATAAATAACTGCACTTGAATACTATCTTCATAAGTGGTCGTAGTTTAGTCACACGGCCTAAACCCCCAAAATGGTAGATATATGCCTTTAACGCATGACGCTATGGCCCTGCTGTCAAATCCAGGCATCCGATTTTTTTGTCTCGTTGTGCTTTAGGGAATGCAAATGTCAGCCACTTAAAAATCTGCCACGAGGGATAACGAAAATGTTTTGAGGCCATAAAAGACGACACTCAAGAATTTATGGCTTATAAAAGCTGTCGTTATACTTGTATGAATAGGAAAACCTATTCTTTGTTCCTCAACCGTGAAAAAATATGATGCTATTAAAATTTCGGGGATTTTTAATGGCTGAGCGATTCCGTAGGGCAATATGTGGTTTGAGGGATGCATGGGTTCATGTTACTTATTTTGTTATTTATATTTATGGGTTGTTTAAGATTTGCGGTTCATTGAGCAACTCATTTGTACAATCCATTAATGTTTTGTTTGCTTCAAAAAATTAGGTATTAGGGATGCCTAGTTTTCATTACAGACCAAACCTTGCGGAAAAATAGAACCCATACAATTCTAAAGACAATAAAAGAAATACAATTACAAAAGCAATCATGGCTACCACGTTAAGAGTTACGGAGTGATCCATATACTTACGTTAGCTGTGGATAAAACGTATTAGTGATTTAAAAACAACAATTTTTAAAATGTCCATCTTTCTTCTTCGTTCGTTGCTGGTGATTCCATGTGTATTGATGTTGGTCAGCTGATTCTTTTGTAATGGCCTCGGTATAATTAGTTTTTACTTGAGGTATTTACCTATACGTAATTATTTAACTCTAACTTGATAAAATACCATAGCCATTAAAACTAAAATCAAATAGTATTTTCAATTAAATAGATATAAACCGAGGCAATGTAGATTATAATTATTAATAAAAATCTGAATAAAAAATTGAAAAGAGATTAGAAAAATTTGCCTAATGATATAATTTTATAAGATTCTGTCTTAATAAAGGTATTTCTTTTAAAATATTGGATCACCACAAGGTTCATTGTTTTATTATCTATTCAAATTTCGAAAGAGATCTCTGATGTTGGGGGCGCCTTTTGAGTCTCCGTCCGATCGGTTGGTTAGAGAAAAAAATAAAACGCTTTTATAAAGGGTAAACTGGCTTTAAAAATATTTTGTAAAATCCGCTTAAAATAATCAAACGTGACAACAGAGTAAAATGTTGCAACTTTGGTTCGAAACTAATCGAAAAACTGGGAATCACTGAACGCGACCAGTTTTTTGCCTTTTTAGGAAACCCCGGACAATGTTTTTGTCTAGTCCGCATAGGTATTCGTGTTTAAATCAAAATAAGTAGTAAAGTGGTGTTGCTAAAAGTTAAATATTAGCTAAGTAAGTGTATTTAAAAAAGAAACCCTATATTATGGCACAGCAGTTTTGGTTAAATTTACCCCGACAAAATTAAGATGGGCAAGTATACATGGTATACCATTTTCAGGATGGAAAAGAAGAAATATTGTCTGATGGCGCCTCCGGAGGTAAAATTACTACTCATTCGGATCTCCGGGTGGAGGCTGGCCTTGAGGGACCATCAGTCCTGAACGTCTCCAAGATAGAAAATAGACTGCAATTGCATTTCTGCAACATAAGAGGCATCAACACAAATATTAACTAGGTCCACCAGTACTTAACATCAAATAAGCCTAATATTTTAGCTCTATCAGAAACAAATGTGGAATCAAGCACTACATAATACACATGTTCACTTGAATATACTTACCCGGATATGATCTTTACACCCGATTTCGACATAGCTCTGGATTAGCTGTTTTTATACGAGACAATTTATGTTGTCAACGAGAAGAAACTTAAGGATTTCGATATCATGCGAGACAAATTACGCACTTATGGAGCAACCAAATTCATTTGTTGCTTGTATAGACCACCTAGCGAACACCAATATAAAAGTCTTTTCTCAAATCTTGACACCCAAATTGATTTACAGCATGATCAACTATCCAACGGAAGAAATTGTCCTAGTAGGAAAATTCACCGAACATGAATAACATTGACTGGTTGAAACACTCAATCGACTGGGTGAAACACACAAAAAAAAAAAAAAAAACGAAGGAGAAGGACGAGAAGCCGAAACTTTTGCTATAAGTCACGGAACTTACTCAGCTCCAACCTATCCCTATCGGGATCCCTTATAACGGAATTAACGCTTATTCCGCTCCACTAAATTCAGTTCAATTACGAATGATTTTTGATGTTTGGGATTTGAGTTGCCAGTGACATTTATTCGCGAATGGGTGTATTTCGTGCAAGTAATTATTTCGAAGCATAAGTACGCTATTTTATACATACAATTTGTGGAGTTGTTTCCTATAGATGACTATATTTAATAGTAACATCTATTCGTGAATGGACTTATCTCGTGTGGTTGGTAATTGGAGAGCGCAATACGCTATTTAATACCTACAATTTATGAATTTCATTTACTATAGATTACTATATTGGTATTTCTTTTGCTTAACGCTGCGTGACCTATAGTAGTAGTCACATGATATAAATTATCCAATTAAAACATCGGAAAGCATAATTTGTGGAACGTCGAATTTTGAAAGCGGGGTCGTTTTATCTTTGTGGCGACGCTGACACGGGTAAATGCTGGTTTTTAATCTTGAAATATTTTATTCATAATATTCATATTGCAATATATTTCACTAATTTTTTCATTTTTAAATACATAATTAATAATTGTCCATTTAAATTGCACAGTATTATTTGGGGAATTCTTGGATTAAGTTCTATATATTCCTGTAAAGTTAGCAAATTGAATTTTCGGTAGAATTCCATCGAATTTTCCCTCATAGTATTGCTGGTTTTAACATTTTTTTCCAGGCCCTTTTTATTAAATTTCCAGTTTATTTGTTACATAAAGCATATAATTATTAGCACTCGTCCTGTCTCGTCTCTGATGTACCGACATTAATTTGGATTTATGAGAGGTTAATCTCACATATGTAACTTTACCTATTTTTTCATCTTTTATCTAAATTTCTATCTCGATGTGAGATAATGATTATCTTATCTATATCTTTAATTAATTGAGGCGTAATTACGCTCAAATATCGTTTATGTGCCAAGGGTTAAATAAAAAAGTAATTGAAATTACTTATTTGGAGTTATAAGACTCATTTATAGAGAGGTTGTACCTCTATTTTTCTATTTATCACTAAATTCAAGTTATCTTTTATTTAGATTTGCCGAGAGTCACTAATTGGAACGCAATTCCACAATTTTCTTTTGAATTTAAATTTCAGTCATTATTTCTTTTAAATTTCATATTGTAAGTAAAGAAAAGGATATCTTGAGTAACAGTAGTTATTTATAATTTTTGCTCAACTTAAAATTGTAATTTAAGTTTCTGATTATACCTGCTTTAACCAGTAAATTTTCAAATTGTTGATTGCTTTCTCATGTGTAACAGTCTCACTGAGGTCCACACGATATTTCTCTGAATATTCTTTAATTAGCGATATATTATACATTGGTCTAAGACTAGGTTATTATTTTTTTTGCATGTATCCAACGTTGGCTAAAAAAACATCGTCCTTGGCTAGTAGCAGGTGCCCGTCCACGTCGCTGTAGCAGACCTGTAGAGGGAGATGACACTAGGTTAAATTGTAAGTCCTGGATTAACCCATTAACATAAACTTGGGAACAGGCAGAAGCGGTTCCAGTAGAGGTCCCAATAAGATCGCATGGTTACGGAATAGTTGGACACACTACGTATTAGCCAATCAGAAGATAAATGAATTGTAAAAACCAGTAATATCGCCTCATTCATTCTTTTTTTTATCTTTTACATTAATTTTGATCCATTTATTCCTAAACTTTATTTCAAATAATTTCATCAATTATATTTGTAATTTAATCATATTGATTATCTCCATTTCACATGATACCATTGTTGTAATTTAATTGTAAAATTAATATATTGTTGTTTGAATTCCTTTGTGTAATACGCAATACGCAAGATTGAGGTCTGTGAGACACTATCAAAGAGACAACCCACCCCCTAAGGAAAATAAAAACGAATCTCATGCTTAATTAAATTAAATAAATTAACTTTAGCTACAAATTAGTGCCCAACTAAATTTATCCTTACAAATTGGCGACTAACCTAGTATTTCATTACAAAGTGGCGCCCAACTGTTCAATTCATTACATCCTGAGGGTCAAAAAGACTTGGCTAGTCTCCTGGATCTCTTCTTAACAACTAATCTTGACCTCTATACCGCAACTGTCTAACTTTCGTTCAGCACATAGGTCTCTATGAACTTGCTACCAAAACACAGGAGCCACAGGTACCCCGAAAGGTTTGGCACTACAAATCTGCAAAGTGGCGTAATATTCGCGAGTTTCAATTTTCTTTTCCTTGGAAAGATGTCTCCTTTAGAAGTCTAAACACCTCTAAATCTGCTGATGAGATAACTCAAATTATATTAGCTGGTATAGAGGCTTTCATCCCCTCTTCTATGAAACGTATCCCAAACGGTAGACATGGTCAGGAAAAACTGTTCAGTCAATGCTGAAAATTCAGCATACCGCAAAATGGCGCCGAGATCCGACAGCCGAAAATCTAAATATATTCATCAAGATTAGAAACCATTGTAAGCGGGCCATTGACGAGAACAAGGAAGGGTATAAGGAGCAGATCAAGAGCAAGCTTCTCAACTGTCCTAATGGATCAAGATCCTTTTGATCAGTTGCCAAAGCTGTCAATCCGAGTTCCTCAAAGACGACAACCTCACCACTGACCAAAGATCATGGCTCAATCAATAATAGCGACAATGGCCAAAGAAAAGGCGAACATTCTTGCCGAAATGTTTTCATCAAATTCAAACATATTGAAAATGTTTAGTCATCAATATTATGAAATGTTTCTGTAGGACTTAGTGGGATGCTGATCCTCAAACTCTTCTTATGGCCTTTTTTAGTGTGGTTGGATCTTATCTGGACTTTGGTGGCATCTTCCGTAAACCCAGCAGTAATATTTCTTTAAAGAAGCTGGATACGATCGTCTATCAGGCCTTACGATTAATAATTCTGGGCTGCATAAAATCAACTCCAGTAAATGCTTAGTGGGCGGAAGCAGCGCTTACTGATTTGGATACTCGTAGGAAGTGTCTTGCGATTAAGTTCTTAACCAAAATAGTTTGTATTAGCGATCATCCACGCATTAAAACCTTATTCATAGTTCGACAATCATGTTTTCAGAACGTAAGCTTTTGGAAGAATAAAGACACTTCATATTTCTGGCACTCAATTATGTTAACCCATTACATACATTTCAAAGATCTGAAGATCGTTAAAGTTGCCAGTCTTTGATATTGAGTTAAATACCAAATTAATCTTATCAAAATAATAAAATTAAATATCATTCCCAACAGGTCCATATAAAGGACCCTACACATTTGTATATACTGACGCATCAAAAAGGTAATAGTACAGTTTTCGGAGTAAATATTCCAGCCATCAAATATACGTTTCCGTCCAAAATTTCTGGGGAAATGTATATTATGTACTGCATAAACGGTTGGCGTATTTAGGAAGCGTCCGCGTTACAGAACCCCAGTTTAATAACGCTCCTTGATTGGCTAGATAAGCGCGTGTGTTACACTAGCCCGGCCCGTCAATATTGTTTACGCATTTGTATTCATGCATCGCTGCGAGGTGCAATCAATAAGAACTAACACAAACTAATCCAAAGCATGCTGGAAAAACTAATTAATCCAAAAAAATAAATGAAAAAACTTGCATGTGCCGGGCGTCGAACCATTTACTATGCATTTTAAACGCGGGAGCCTTACCACCTGAGCCAGGCGAGGCGTTCGCATTCCTGCTTCTTACAAAAAGTCTCATAGAAATGCGTGAAGTGAATAAACGTAATCAACATTGACGGGCGGGGTTGGAGTTAGTCAATCAGGCGGCGATATTTAATTGAGGTTGTGTAACGCGGAGGCTTTTTAAATGCGCAAGCGGTTGCTATTATTGAGGCTATTACTATAATAGTAAATAAAGACATAACCAAAGCTATAAAATGTTCAGATTAATTTTCAGTGCTATGGAAAAACTCAATAAAACTAGAATAGAAACTAAAAATTATTTTATTATGTTACCAACAAATTGGCTTTTAATTCAAGCGGGGGACAGGGTACGCGACATAAAACTTGCGTGAATACCAGAGCAAAAACAAATAAAAGGAAACGAGGTAACAGATAAACTTGCCAATATAGGAAGAGGGCATAATATTCCAAAAAAACATTACGCTGGATAAGCAAGAAATTATTCCGATTATTAAAAAAAAAGAAATTCAAAATTTAACGAATTATGGAAGGAGAATTCGAAATATCGAGGGAAGCATTACTCAGACAAATAAATGGTTCACAAAGTTTGAATATATTGATCGGAGGCACATCACAACCATAATACGAATTAAATGGCCAAGAAAACATCTATTAGAATTGGCATTACTGAGGATTCGTATTGTGATTGTGGATGTGTCGAGGATCTTGACATTTTAGAATTTCCCTTAAAATTTATTCAAGGAATGGATATGTATGAGGGTTTCAGACAAACGGGTGTCCCATATCCTCTAATCATTTCAACCATTCTCAAATCTTAATGCTGGAAATAATTGATAATCAATTTCATGAAATATAATCAGATTAAACTATAACGTAATTTAATATCTTCAAATTTCAATTTCAATTTATTCTTCAACAAATCAACAGTACAGCCACCCAATAAATTAATTACATATTCAGTTTTTAGGCTAAATAAATTATATTTTGCACCTAGGTCACAAACAACCTGTATGTCCAAAAAAAAAATTAAGAAAAATAAACAATAAAATGTTTATATAATAAGCGGAAAATTATTTATGATAAAAAATTGAGAATTAGAATTAGTTTAAATCAAGATATGTCCTATAATTGGTGTATATAATTTGCTTACATTTTTTGGCGAACATTTTATAATTTGAGGATAGTTTTATGCTAATTGGGAGAGAATTGTATAGTTTTGGACCTAAACTTGTCATAAATCTTTGGTTACCATCCCTTATGTAGAAAGGAACAACTAAATTCTGGTTCGACACTTGTCTAGTTTTGTGCGCGTGCTCAAGTATTACCTGTAATTTTTTTATAAAAAGAGACATAGGTTATAGAAATATAACATTCAAATATTAAGTATATTTTCATTATAAAGCTGGTCAGTGGAAAAGCGTCGTTCTTTCTGAAACATAATCTTTAATATGTAATTTTGCACCACATTTAGTGGTTCAAGGGCATTGCTATACAGACCACACCACACAACCACAGCTTAGAATAACAATCAGCTGGAAGTCTCTCGGCCGGCACCATTGAAATATTAGCCCGGAACAGAAAAAGATGCAAGATAGGCGAAACTCGCGCTGTCGCTCTCGCACCGGGGAGAGAATCCAGCGCCGTATTAAGGATATTTTATTTTTGAATTACAGTACCGTATTTTCAGGTTATTGGTTAAACTCGGGTGCTAGGTGCTATGCCGATTATTAGTGATTATCGTATTCATGAAGGAAAAATAAATTAATAAACATATTGGAACAATGCAAGGACACTATTTATTTAAGAAGAGTTATACATGGTGTAATTTCACAAGTCGAAAAATAAAACAAACATAAAATATGGTCAAACCACAAATAAACATTAGGTAATTAAATTAAAATAAATACAAAAATACATACATTAGAAAGGAATCAGTAAAAAATGCAATGATTACATGGGTATTTTGAATATTTTACAATTTTATTATTTATTTCTTAACAATAGATACACTATTTTGAGAGCGACGCGAAAATAAATTGACATCAAAACCGTTTGTGACTAAAAGTACCTACACTATAATAATTGTATTGATTCCTCCATATGATTCATTTATTTTTTTTATATTTTTAAAATTAAAGTTAATATTTTTATAAAATGCGAACTCTTAAATATAATTTTTACTCCGACTGCCTTGATAATAGGCAAAAACGCACTAACAACTGCTCTTGAAAACTGGACATTTCAAACATCGAGTGGAAAATATACTTTGCATACGACGTGGGCAAAGTGTACTTTTCACACGCTTATGCGGGTATTTAGATGAAAGAGCTTCTTCTCCGTTTTAGAGCTTCGCCCTCAGAGGCCCATTCCCAGATCTGTAAAAAAGTGGGCTCAATTTTAGGGCTTCACCCCCCCAGAAGCCCCTTTTTGCAAAACTGTAGAAAATTGAGCTCTCATACCAGGGGCCCCCTTTTAAGGCTTGGGGCCAATTTTAGGGCTTCACTTCAGGGGGCCCCATTTTTTTATCTGTAAAAAATGGGACTCCCGTATCATAGGCCACATTCTAGGGTTTGCCCTCCCTGGGGCCCCATTTTAGGACTTCGCCCCAGGGGGAGAACCTCTTTTCCAAATGTTTCAAATATGAGACACCCACGCCGGGGGGCCCCATTCAAAAGATTCGCCCACCAGGGGCCCCATTTCAGGGCTTTGGGCCTTAAGGAGTCCCAATTTAGGGCTTCACCCCCGGATGCTCCCTTTTCCGAATATGTCAAAAATGGTTCCCCCGGGGGAAGGCAAAGCCATAAAAGGAGACTGCCGATGAATGGCGCCTTTTTCCAAAGATATGAAAAGAATAACTCCAAAATTTAAGGGCGAAACCCTAAAAGGACGCCACGGGTAGAGTGTTGTCCCAGCCCTGGCATGTCAATAGCTACTCGTTAACTAGTTACACAAATTGCTGTAGAAGTGTTTGTATGGTCTTTGTAAACTAGGTATATATCTGATAAATATTATATAATAGTAATATTATTTGCATTCGTAGAAAAAAGTACAGTATGTAACGCGTGTGAAAAATCACTTTTCACACGAGTGTGAAGTTTGATGGCACGAGCCGTAGGCGAGTGACATAAATTGCACTTCAACACTTGTTGCACAATATACTATTACTGCAAATATTTTGAGAAAATTCTCACTTTTTCCGTCGAGTGTGCTATGAATGGTTATGGAAACCGAAGATAAATAAATGACAGTTGTGCGTTTGTTACAGTTTGTTGCTGGCATTCCTGTTCTAAATATGCCCGAATACAATATGTCAAAACTGACAGTCATTTGCAAATTTCAGAATAAGTATAGAGAAAAATGTGCATTTAATTTATAAAAATTGGGCTGTAGAAATAATTTTGTGTGTTTTTCGAGCGCAAAATAATATTGCCATTTTCGAAAGATTACAGTAACATCCTTTGTCAGGCGGTAATCCGTTACTTTGCGCTTTAAACATACAAATAACTATTACCAGTATATAATTACGAAGTAAGTTGATGACATAAAGAATGATGGCATGATATGACAAAACATTCATTGCTTTGCACAGACATGCCCATAATATACAATAAGAATATTCAAGTTGAAATGTGGACCCAACAAAATATCACAGCTTTGTACTAAGCCGTGAAAATATTACATATATCGTAGTTATAATTAGATACTTACCTCTTTTTATCAGCAGGAAACCGAAAGAAGCTCCTATCACAATTATATTTTTTATTAATACATCCTTTAGCGGCACAAACGTGTCCCATCTTTGAGAAACTCATGATATCGCTAGTTATAAAAACACGAAATCGGTATCAACACTTTTAACTACGCCTATGTTCAATTAATTCAAAATCTAAGGAACAAATAGCCGCTACCGACGCTAGTGCCGTGATCTTCCCCATAATGGCGCCATGCGCAAGGATCGGCACAAACCGTTCTCACGAGCGGAGTGTCCTAGCTGATTGTACTAAGCTGTGACACAACTATGGCGTATTGCAACATGGACTCAACCAATGCTCTATAGATTAACACAAGCAGTTTCTTGTTCAGGAATTTACTCACCTCATAAAATTTGTAAACAAGACCTCTTGTTTTAACGGCCAAGCCATTCACATGATTGGACCATTTTACACTTTTGTCTACTATAACGCCTAAGTATTCAATGCTACTAACTTCATTAATCTTGAGTTCCGTTCTCGGTAACTGCAAAGAGTCAAAATTTGATGTATTTTGTTTTATCTGTATTAAGTGTTAATTCATTATGCTATAGCCAATCTTTTACTATGCCAACACCAAGCTCTGTTTTAGTTTTAACTAGTACCAGTATCATCAGTAAATATCAAGACTGTGTCGTCAGCATATGATATAATTAGGCCTTGTATTTTTTCCTTTCGTAGTGAGTTAATATAAAGAATGAAAAGGAGCGGTCCCAGGACACTGCTTTTCAGATACCTAGCTGGATTTTCTGATTGTCACTTAAATGCTCCTTTATCCTAATTGTTGTGTTCTATCTTACAAATAGTTGCAAAAGACCCTTAACACAGTACCTCTAACGCCACATTGCTCAAGCACTTCTAGAAGCATTTTATGTGGAACTCTGTCAAATGCCTTAGCGAGATCCAAAAATACACCAATACATTTATTTATTTTTATCGAGGTCAGATTTAACAGATAGACAAGTGGTGCTGATGCCCTTTCGGAAACCAAATTGATTCTCATTTAAAATTCTGGCCTTAACTAAATAATCATAAAGTCTATCTTTAAGGCACCTTTCAAACAACTCAGCAAAAGTGCTGATTAAACTTTTTGGGCGATAATTACTGATTTCAGTTTTGCTGCCAGATTTGTGGATTGATACCACTATTGATTTTTTTTTAAATCGCTCGGAACATTACCTTGCAGAAAGATTAGGTTTATGATGTGTACGAGAGGTTCAATTAAATACAAATTACAATCTTTTACGCCGTCCTCACCTGGAGAACTATTATTGCTTTTAAGTGATACTATATGCAAGATAAGTTCATTTCTACAACCATGTTTTGAGAGATGCAAGAGTTATTGTAGCTTTTGTAATTACTGGATGGCTCTATTTTAGCTGCCATTTGTTGTTCTATCTGTATAAAATAATCATTACAGTAGCTAGTCATCTGATTTGTGTTTTCAAAAGGTTTTTTGCTATTTTTATCGTCCAATATATTAATGTCAACATTATTTAGTTTGGTTGGGTTTGTTGGTTCATTTATTATCTTATAAATTGTTTTAATATAATTTTTGGTGACACTAACAATTTCAGTTTCTATATGTTCTATATCTATCAATTAGAGATGTGTGCGGAAAGTTGCACTTTTCCGCACGCAAATACTTTCCGCACGACCAACAGTGCGGAAGTCTTCACTCATTTACATTTTATTTGCATTTTTAGTGAAACATAAACAATATCAAATAACGTGATTTTAATATACAAAATTACTTATTATTTACATTTATATTGAAAATACAATGGTTAGCATTTTGTAAACTTATTGCAGATGCAAAAAGGTCACAGGTTGACTGCGAACTAAGGCATGCTCTTTCATTATTAGTGTCTCCGATTAATGAACTTGATTGAGATTCTTCAGCATTATTAATGGTATTGGTATTTTGCATGTTGCATGGAGCTGACTGCTTCTAATAATGCCAAAATTGTATTTGATGTTTCTTTTTTGTTTTCAATCGATTCCTCTATTTACCCTTCTGCTACGCTACTGGATTTCCAGCCTCTGTGCCTTTTCATACTTGTAATATTCTCGCCTGAATCGGCAAGCATGGTCGTTGAAGATCGCCTGAAGCTGTGTACTGTATTCTTCAGGATTAGGTAGACGCAAGAACACAGCAATCTCCGAAGGTACTTTGCCAATCATATTAATACCAATACATTGCGTAGTGCATTTGCCATGAATATATTTAACAAAAAATCTTCTGTGTGGTGTAGTTGAAGGACCTAATTGAGAATATCTTTTATAATAGTCTAGTTACATACCATTTTTTAATTCATTAGATATAACAAAGGTTCGACTTGAATAAGTTTTTGTGTTGGAAATTTTGATTACTAGTAAGTTGCCCTCATCATCAATGTTATCTGTTGATAAATACGTTAATTCTTCACGACGACATGCTCCAGCCAATCCAAATATAGCGACCACTTTCATTAAAAGATAAATATCATCGGGTGCTTCCTTTATAAATTTTGAAATATCAGTTTTGCTGAATATTTTTGACTTTTTGGGCCGAAAACCAACATTGTGATATTTCAAGTAAGCTGACAGTTTTGGAAATCCTCCAATATCAAAATTTTTTCGTATTCTAATTACCATCTTCAACATAGAATATCTTGACCAAAGAGTCGATGGCTTACAAGTTGTACTGGCTCCTGCAATTTTTCCGGCAGTAATTCTAAGCCGGCTTTTTTTGCTCCTTTATCCTATCCGCCTCGCATCGTTCGGTAAACTGCAGTCGCGTGCGGAAAACTATCACTTTCCGCACTAGTTAGATAAATAACTATTAACACAAATATCATACAATATTTTTGCTACACACGGCAATAAAAAGCATACAATAATAAAAAATTAGATCTTTAGAATCTCTTACATCCAGGTAGTTTCTAATAGCATCGTATATTCATATTAAATTATCGAAGTTCACATTTGTCAATAAAAACTAGCAGCCATCATTGTTGGCTGATTTGTTTACAGAAAAATTCAGTTTTATGAAAACGCTAGCGCTGGCTGTTGGGATTTGCCAAAAATGCAAGAAATACAAGAAATCGATTCACCTAAAAGACATAGAAGAAGCTGCTAACAGAGCTACCTTCGATTCACTGCCACGAAAATCAAGAATTCAATATGAGATTGTTCATAATAAATTTATAAAATGGTGTGAAAACAAAGGCATTCCTGGAAAGTATTCCGAAAACATATTCCCGGCCTATTTTGAGGAAAAGATAAAGGTATGGAAGTCTTCTTCTCTTTGGTCCCATTATTCAATGTTCAAAGCTATGCTACGTATAAATAACGACGTACATATCAGCAAACATCTTAAACTGATTGCCTACTTGAAGCGCCAAAGAATGGGTTACCAGGCCAAAAAATCAAAAAATTTTTACTAGAGACCAAATTGAACAGTTTCTGAACTGCGATGAGTACCTTCTGATGAAAGTAGCTACGATTGTAGGAGTATTTGATGCCTGCCGCAGGGAGGAGCTTTGTCAGTTGACTCTTGACAACGTGGAAGATATGGAGACTTCATTAGTTATTAAATTATCAGATACCAAAACCAAGGTACAACGAAATTTCACTATCGGTGAAAAATTTTGTTTGGATTTTTATCGAAAATATACTGATCGTCCAGCAGATGTCGGATATCGGCGGCTTTTCCTAAAATATGTAAAAGGTAAATGTACCAGAAATCCTATCGGAATTAATACGTTCGGAAAATTTCCTGCTGCTATAGCGAGATTTCTGCAAGTTCCAAATTCAACACTCTATAGGGGGCATTGCTTTCGTGGTTCCTCTGCGAGCTTACTTGCCGATGCTGGAGCAAATTTGACGACAATTAAGCGACATGGGGGATGGAAATCCTCAACCATTGCAGGAGGGTACATCGTGGATTTCTTGGAAAATAAAAATTCTATTGCTAGAAAA
Source organism: Pissodes strobi (assembly GCA_016904865.1). Classification (NCBI taxonomy): domain Eukaryota; kingdom Metazoa; phylum Arthropoda; class Insecta; order Coleoptera; family Curculionidae; genus Pissodes; species Pissodes strobi. The sequence continues at coordinate 297,797 of MU181982.1, forward strand.
TTGCTTACAGTACAAACATCAGCCGATGATGTTTCAACATCAACTGGACATGCTGTTGTTTCTGTTCAATCCTCCAAAACCACGAAGAACAGCAGAACTGAGGAAGGAATTCATTTTTCAAGTTGTTCAAATTGTAGTATTAATATAAGTATAAATAAATAATATAGAAATGTTTTTTGACGTTTTTTTTTTCAAAAAATTGACATTTCACTTTAAGCACTAGTGTCTTAAAGTAACATTTTTAAGGCTAGTAGACAGTGTCAAAAGTTCTATTTTTAACATTTGTGTAGAAAAAAAATAATTAAATTATAATATTAAAGTTGTCATAAGGTTGTCATATGGTTATCTGCCAGACAAAGTCACAATCATCCCAGAATGTGCTGGCGAGTTGCCCATTTGGAGCAGAGCCATAATGAACGAATAAAGAGCTCTTGATTGTCGAATTCGTGAGTTAAAATTTTGCTGAGTACAAAACTTTTTTTTATATAATCGACCAATTGGTCACATTGCGTAAGTAAGGGTTCGAGCCAGAGCTAAGCGCCAGCTTTTTATGTCTTGATCTGATTCTAATTAGAATAATTTGTGAAATGTAAAAGTAGTTCACTTGCAAGGACGATTTGTCAGGAATTTATCTCTAGTCTGTCTGTCGGCTCAGATAGCGCTTTCGCTGAGTATAGGGACTGAAATTTAATAAGTCAGACTACTTCTGCAGTAAATTAGCTCAACTAACCTCCAACTTATTTAGGGTAAACACCTCTAGTCCGAAAATCAAGTCACTGCCGCTGTGCCACGTACGTCTAGATTAAATGAATAATAATTATTTTCGGCCCAAGCAGGGAATAGCATTACACAGTCCCAACGTGTGTAATTATTAAAGTTTGCGCGTTCCGTCTATCTTCCCGAGAGATAAAATCTTTTCGGTTTCCATTATTTTCCGCTGTGTGCTTCGCAAGCAGCTCGCAAAAGGTCCACTTTTGCCTTTCGGCGAATTTAATACGACGCATTTGAATAATATGGAAATATCCCCAGAAATAACCATGCAAACGTCCCAAAAGGTAAACAGCAAAATCAAATGCCCTGACTTTTAGGTCGACCAGGCACATTCTTTTTGTTTGAAATACTTTTATGGAAGATTTAAGCAAGGACAGTCGTTTTTCGTGAAATGGTGGCATATTATAGTGTGATCTCTTTTTAGGACAAAGTAAAAATATTAATTTACCATTGGATGTGCGTACATATTATAAATGTTTTGGTATGGGGTTCTAGAAGAGGTTAATCAAGCTTTTATGGGACCAAGTCGCTAATATTAGTTTCCTGAAAGACGAGTCATCTTTTTGCTCTTCACTACTCACTGCTCAAGTCGATGATGAATTTAAAATTGTATTTCTTAGGAATGTATCATTCTTTGATATTTGTAACCAATATAATAAGTGTGATGGCTTTTCGAGAAGCGAATCACATGGAATTAGTGCGGTATAAAATACAGATCATTATCCAGGATGTCTCAAGACAAATGCGAAAAACTTTAGTAGGCGAATCCTTGTTAAAAATAAAAGATAGTTTGTTATATACACGTTGCGTCAAAAGTTCACCATTAGGTTACTGCGTTGCAATGATGGCGTAAAAAATAGGTATAAATTTTTTTCTTAAAAATGCGAGGGAATGATAAAATCTGATGACAGTATTATTGTTCGACAGGATTGAGATAGTTAATACATTATTTGTAAGCGAGATTTCTTCTAAAAAAGGCTGCAATAAACCGCTCCTTTCCGACAGAAGAGTGGAAGTAACAAAGGTGCTAAGTGCCAAAAATAAAGTTTTGGGATATTTAAGAAAAAAGTAATAAAAAGGTCAATATTTGTTTTTTTTTGTTTATTAGCATTAAAAATCATGTTAAAGGTTAACGGAAAACCAATTCTAACATACACTAATATAAGTTATAGAACAAATCTAAAAATAAAGATAATTTCTTCAAAAAAAAATAGAAACGGGCTAAGTGCCACAAAATATTCTTTTTCACAAAATATGGAGTAAAAATTATTTATGCAAAATTACATACTCAATCGTTGGCAACGGGTTGCCTTGGACCTTCAAGTAAAATTACCATAAACTATAAGACAAGGATATTTTGCCTTATATACTGTCTGAATTTCCATTCTTATTCAAATCATTTAGGTAAAAAAGTAAAAGTTTTTACAGCATCTAATATGTTCTTTTAGGAACGTTAATGTAAATCTACGTTTTGTTTTAGGTAAACTTACTTCTTATTGCATTGCCTTATATGTAATTTTATGTAAATCTACGTTTTGATATATGTAAGCTTACATTTTATTACATTATTGTACAAGCGGTGTCGCAATTTTTGCTAGTTGGCCTTGACATTAAACATTTTTGTTAATATCATAGCAACCAATCAACAAAAGTAGTGTCGAAAAGAACATCTTTTCGACGCCCATCCTTTGCGTATCGAAATAGAATCATTTTGAACGCAAAATAGAAAAACTAATTTTAAAAACAGTTCATATTAATATGCAACACCATGACTTATACGCAACACAACATTTTAAACTGCAAATTTCGTTTTTATGTGAGAAATGTGGTTCCGATACACATGGTATTAGAAACTCTGTAAAGTAATATATAAATACCACTGTTCTACCATCCTAAGGCCATCTGCACACGAAGCTTCTCGTCATAGACGCGTATTAAGCGCGACGTACGGAAGATGTACGCCTGGTGTACGCTCGCTTGTATTTAAATCAACAACTGCACACGAAGACGCAGCCGCGCGGATTCGGTGCTCCAGAGAAGCTGCAAGACGCTGGGCGTAGAGCGTTGCTAGTCGCTTGCTGTACGCTGCGCGTTGTCACAGTCCATTTAGTGTGTAAGCGGACAATATCTCGTTCATCAGCAAGAACAAGAAAAAATGTTCAATACAAAAATTGTATGGAATCTTAAGGTCCACACTTTAAAACTATTTTCGAATATACAAGGTGCTCCAAGAAGTCGCGGCGAATCAAACTTATGTTTTCTTAAATACGTTACCCTGTATATTTTTTAGTTTTTGAATTCTATGATTAAATCCAAATATTTTTGACATAACATAACATATCTCTAAAGTCAACTGTTTTTGAGATATTGACGTTCAAAAATTGATAATTTTCACCTTTTCGAAGGCTGGGGAATAGCTACCCATACACCAGCGTTCATTAGCGGCATTCATTCTTCTAGCATTCTTTCCTTTCAAAATATTAAAGGAATAATAAAACTTTGATCGCCCACTAACACAGATAATTTTCGTGCAATCTTTCCTCTCAATTTTTCCACTCGGACAGTCGCCTCATATTTCGCGGGGAAAATAATCTGCTTAGAGGCCACTAACGTAAAAATCATATTCTCCAGTTATTTCTATCCAAAGCGCCTGTGAAAGAAAAGAGTGTTGGATAGTGGACAAATTAATCATCTGGGAGGACACTGTTCCTCTCAGTTTGTCAATTTGCTTAATCCTCTCAGATTTTTGGCTCGTTTCAAGTAGCTCAGTGTTAGTTTATATTTTAAGTTTGTTATGGTTAAGTATGGGTAAAACAAAATTGGGGGGTCGCCTATGGGCTTAGCTAGTGAAGTGATATTTAAAAAAAAGGAAAAGAAGTGCGTGGTAAAAAAAGCTTCAGGATCAAAATTTCCCCAAATTAGTTGTGATTCATTATAATATTTGTTTTTTAAATTTCTGTTGTCATAGAGATCTTTGCTTTTTATCTGCCATAAAGCAGGATGTATCCTGTACACTTCAATAAATTCATTTAAAACTGACTTTGGAACATTTCTATTGTTAGATTTCTCACTTTTGTTGTCATCACCACTAACAGCAGTGGCGGATTTACCCTAAGGCCCGGTAGGCCCGGGCCTAGGGCGGCCAGATTTAGGGGCGGCCCCAATCGTGTCAAAATAGTATATTACGTACCTAGGTCAGTAAAGTAAGGGGCGGCTGTTAGCTTGGGGCCTAGGGCGGCCGAGATTGCAAATCCGCCACTGACTAACAGTGTGTGTATTGTTATCCATAATAGTACAATAATTATACCTATTATTGTATAATTTAACCCTTAATGTTGCCAAGTTCTACTTTGATGGAAATAAGTATTTTAACCACGTGCTCCGACTCCCTTAACACGAACGGAAAACAAAACTAGCAAGAGACAACGACGTGTCACATCAAAGCACAATTGTCTTGTCGGGCTTGGACGTCGGTACAATCGTGACAAGAAAGATGGCATGTGCATCTTATCACCCACTAACTGGCATTCTTTCTTGCGAGATTCGACATTTCCACAGGCAAGAAGGCTGGTCTATGGGTATCAATCTTGACGGGCTTGACCGTCGGTACATCGTGACAAGAAATTATCAACTCCGCATGTATCATCTTATTACCCGCTAACCATCGTTCTTTCCCGCGAGATTCGACATTTCCACAGGAAAGAATGCTGGTGTATGGGTAGCTAATCTAAACAGCTAAAGATAGAGCAAAATGGTTTGCACTTTCCTATCTTGGTTTTTCATAAGCTATCGTTCGACACTAATTTTTATTTAACCAGAGGTTAAATTTAACCGGAATTTCTTAACTCCTTGGCGGCAATAAATAACTTCATATTAAAATTTTTTTGGAGGTAGGGATGCACCCAAAATTTTCTTCGTTTATTCTTTTTGCGATAACGAAGATAAAAGTAAGTCCTCTTTATCACTTGACATCTAGGCAACTACTAATAAAACACATAGAAATACGATTACATACTTTAAGGTGTACGCTTCGTGTACAGATCTTTAAGCGTATAGAAAGCGTCGCGACAAGACGAATCTTGTACGCGTCTATGACGAGGAGCTCCGTGTGCAGATGGCCTAACCTTTACAACAACATAGTTCTCATTTGCACGACAAACATATTAAACGTGAAGGTAACGGTAAGGGTAGAAAAACAAATTGTTAACATACTAACTCTTTAATAAAAACTGCTGTAAAAAACTGAAAACTCTAATACTTAAAATATAAAAAAAGATAACAAATGCTATAATTTTAGAGCAAAGCAAAGGGCGCCTCCTCGTTTGGCAAAAGAGTACGGCATCCTTATTGACAATTATACATTGGAAAAGATTACAAGCATCACCTAAAGACCCCATTACAATGGCAACACTTACAATAAAATAGGATTATGTTTTGTACAGACTGGCAAAACATATTGAAGTACTTTCAACATAAACGAAAAAGCACCTGTCCATAAAAATGGCCGGTCACAAGCAAGTGGAACAACATATACAATACACTGAATCACTCGGTTTGGGCCACAGAATGCCGTAGAAGGTCATCACGTCTGTTCTATTCACCCGATCCGATGATCAATTTTCACGGGAAGATGGACTGCGCGCGCATAATACGCTTAATACCACTAAGGCAATGTTTCCATAGCGTACCCTGTAAAAATAATAGATTTTACATTTTAATCCATGCGTTTACATTATTTTACATAATTTTGCATGACTTTAAATAATATTACATTCAATTACACATACGTGTGGGATATAGTGTATATTTGTGTAATTATACGTAACATAATGTATTGTTAAAACATATTAAACACCAGCTGTAAATTTACTTGACAAAACTAGTTATTTCATATTTTACACCCAATAGGAAGTAAAAATTGGATACTATGTTGGGGTTCGGAACCTATGAGAGATTTAATGAAAGCTGAACTACTTGGACTCCCATGAGAAAACTAAATATCTGAAAACAAAAAAAGGCCTCGTTCTATGTTTCACCAAGATTTTTACAAGGAACTGCTAGGCATTTGTAATGTTATTTTGTTAAAAACATGTATTGTGACACTTACCACGTTCTTTTTTCTTCGAGAAATATGTTTATTTTTAACATTGAAGTTTGGAATACTGTATGATTTAGGATAGTATTAGTCTTACTTTTGCCTTCGACTTAATTTGCATTGTTAGCAAACCCTAAAATACATCAACAATACTTTTTGACCCTACACTGTAAAAAGTGAATGTAAGCTTCAGTAATATTACCATTATAACTATTCAATTTTGCACTGAAACCGAGTTTTATCCAAAATACCGAAACAGAATTTTTGCACTCGACGCGTGTTTCGCTAACTATGTTAGCATCATCTCTAACGTGGTTACATGGTTAGTGAAACGCGCGTCGAGTGCAAAAATTCTCATTCGGTATTGTGGATAAAACTCTGTTTTAGCAAAAAATTAAATAGTTATAATGGTAATGTTACTGAAGCTTACATTCACTCTTTACAGTATAAGGTCAGAGTGTAGTGTTGATGTATTTTAGTGTTTGCTAACAATACAAATTAAGTCGAAGGCAAAAGTAAGACTTTTCCAGCCTTCCAACCTTTTCCTCGTCACTGCAAAGGTATTTATAAAAGTTGCTTTATAAACTTGAACAAAATTTCCACTTTCTGTTGGAATGGTGTAACCTATTGTTACTTGGCGTTTGATGTTCCCTGGAACCTCGTAAGTGCCATGTCTACGTCTCTTTATAGGTCCTAGATGGAAATAATTGATTAGAAAGGAACCCTGTCCTATTAAGTTTTGACTATAGAATTTTCCAAGCCATTTTTTACGCCATGGGTATTCGAGATTGCAAGAAAATTTGCATTTACCGGTTACCTAAAACTGCAATACAATACGAAAATAATAATATATTTTTCAGTAGATTACACAATAACAGACCTGTTTCTCTGTCTCTGCCACATTCTTAAGTTTTACAAGCCTTGCCAGCCTCTTTCAGACATTTTTGCTCAGAGCCAACACGACCACTGCCACTCTTTCGACGTTTGTTATATGGTCCAATTCACTTGTATTCTACAACAACTTCTCCAGTTTAATAAACCATTGACAAATTTTCAAGAACAACACACACGTTTGGACAGTTTCTACGCACTGACTTAAATAATTCAATAAAATAACTGATTCGCTCTGGCATTTGCCCCTTTTGATGAGAAATACCCGTTGTCGCCTACCGGTGGTTCCATCTAATTTTTACTGTTACCAATAATTTCCAAAAAGTGAGAAAATATGCTCACAGTGACTTTTGGTAATAGTCATACTCCCATAAAACTTCACCATTCCCTCGTAGTTCGTTTTTAAGAAAAGCAAATTAAACTTTTTTCCGCCATCTTTGCAACGCGATATCTCCTGACCTAATGGTTAACTTTTCACCTAACGTTTATATAAGAAACAATCTTTTATCCTTTATAACGAATCACTCCCTAAGTTGCATTTGCTTTTAAACAGCCTCTATAGAATTATATGAAAGCATTGTTACAAATAACCATAAAAGCACTTTTAGCAAAACCAAAATCATTTTTTTTTGCTGAGGCTCCCACGTTAATCCTTTCCAATACCATGATCATCATAATGGATATACATTCAATGTTCTTTTTCTCGGTAATAAAGAATATTATCTGTGTATGAATAAATTTTCTACGTCAATAAACCTAACATTTAACGTAATTGACCATTACCTCCTATAAGTAGACCTACTGGCTAATATTAAAATTGCAGCGACGACATCAAATATAGTAATTTGGTTTTGTCATAAGAATAGCATTGGACAGCCCAGTAAAAGTATTGATTATTTTACCGAGCGTATAACGTTGATTTTCAGGCTGGACTACTGGAATTACAATCTCCAACTGGCCGTCTTCGATGTATTGTGTATCCAGTGGTGCCAGATTGGGCGCTTTACCGCAATTTGGGCTACGTCTAACTGTAGTTTGCGAAAAATTATGTTTCAAAGAAAAGGTTACGATTTAAAAAAAAAATAATGCTGCAACCCAGAAAATATTTGTCTTGGATTACTGGTTTATCCTTTCCAACCGGTTATCAGATAAGGACAGTAGTATGTCCAAAAATGCGAATTTTGTAAGTTGTCAAGTGACAGGCAATTGCCAATTTTGTATGTGTTATTTCTATTTAGTAATTTTTTGTTATGTATAACTTGGTACCTTTAAATATCGGATAGTATCGAATATTAAACCACATATATCCAATACTTTTTATGTGGATATTGACCTGGATACGCTTAATGTTTTATTGAATATTGAATTACAATAAAACACTGATATTGTAACATCAAATATTTAAAAATATGGGAAGAATAACAATGTAAACTTTCAAGCGAGGCTTACTAGCACAACCATAAACATATTAAAACACGAGAAAACCTTCAAGCCCTAAAGCAAATAGAATAAAAATATTTGAAAAAATAATATTACTTTTACTCTAATATACATTAGATGCATAATGTAAAAGTTTGCTTTGGTAAAGTTATATTCAATATAAATAAGTATTTAAAATCCGAATGAAAATGAAAACCGGAAAGTGAAGCACAATAAAATCAAAACCTTTAAGAAAATAAATGTTACTAACTTAATTATTTTCTAGAAATATTTAGTTCCATTTAAAAATATAATATTTTTAGTTTGGTCTAAGACTATGAGGTCGGCTTTGGAAAATATCCTCTCACCATGGAACGGAAGTTGCCACAACAGAGAAGCATTTCATGCAAGGCGAGCTACTCTTGGATAAATGAGCAATTAGGTAATTCCCTGTTTTTCCACCAATGAAGCACATCTTCTTCTTCAAGAATAGAGTGCCTAACTCCTCTTCTTATTTCTTGATGTTGATCAAATGGCATTCAACAAACGCTGTTGGAATTTAAGTCCCACTAAATATACGTTAAATAGGTTTACATCTCAAGCAGAGCTGTTTAAGATCATTTAAAAAATGATTTAAAACAAAGATCAAAGATACTTTTCATTTGGACAAACGATTTAAATTAAAAATCGTTTTGTATATAAAGAAAGATTTAAATAATTTTTAAAATCTAAATGTTTTGAAAAGATTTAAATACGTTCTAATATGATCTAAAATGTAAAACCCAATCTAAATAAAAAAAAACAATACAATCTTAAATCGGTACGTCAAAATAACATACAAAAACCAAATTAAAATGTTATTTAAACCTTGTTTCTTTTTAATGGAATTTTTGACATATTGTCGAATGTTTAAAAGCCGTTAGCATTCACATAATTGGTAACTTTGCACTTCTTATTATGTTAGCCGATTATATTAATTAAAATTAAAACACTAACAACATCAAACATACAAAATAGCTTATTATGTGCATGCTAGCAACTTTTAAATATTTGACAATGTGTCAAAAATTCCATTAAAAAACAAGCTTTATTTTTTTTGACAATTACTTTTTGATAAAAATCAACTTGAAATTTGACAAAATCCAATTATTTCAATTATCTTTTTTTATATTTTTGATTTGAATTTTTCCTAGAAATATTTTTCTGACGGAAAAATCTATTTTACTTTTGAGCTAGGTTTTTTATGGTATTTTGTTTTCTTTTTACAGAGTGATTACTTCGTAAGGGGTTTGTTTATGACGCAGAAACTTTCATCGAAATTATCGGGAATATGTATATATTTTTAAGAAATCAATAATGCAAAAGTTTCCCATATAGCCAAAATATATTTAAAAAGAAAAATTAAGTAACACGCATTAAAAATTTTTCATTACAAAATACAAAATAAACATAGAACTAAAACACTTAGGATGTATTTATTGCTGTATTTTATTATAGTTAAGAGAATGGACTACCCACCTTTATTGATATTACGTTCTATTCCAAAACGAAAAAAGTTAGAATCACGAAATTTGGTGTGCGGCTTGTACCTTCGATTGACTAGAAGGCATGGTGTTTAAAAATGTTACTAATTTTTGTTATAACAAATTTTTAACCGGGTTTTTGGTGAAAACGTGTTTTCACGGTTTCACAAAAAAAACGGTTCAAAATTTGTTATAAAAAATTAATAACATTTTTAAGCATTATGCCTTCTAGTCAATCGAATGTACAAGCCGCACACCAAATTTCGTGATTCTAACTTTTTTCGTTTGGAATAAAACGTACTATCAATAAAGGGCGGTAGTTTATCCTCTTAAACTCTTTTTAATGATTTAAATATTTTTAATGATTTCAATCTAAATCTGTTTACGGATTTAAATATTTTTGAAGATTTAAATCTTTTTACTGATTTAAATCCTTTTAGAAAGATTGAAATACTATTTTTAAATCAAAAATCAAAGATACTTTTCAGAAAGATTTAAATCATAAATTAAAAATCACTTTCAGAAAAAATATTTAAACTCAAAGTATTTTAATCAAAAAATGTATTTAAATCACAAAAATGATTTAAATCTCACTGATGGTGACAGCTCTGATCTCAAGTAATGTATGAAACTAACACTACCAAGCCAGCCGAGCCAAATCCGAATGGTCAGGACGAGGCAATTCTGCAAATTCGCAACAATATAGGTTTTTAAACATATAAATTTAAAAAATTAATTGTTATTTTGTTTTCAATATATTTTTATAGGTGAGATAAAGGATTTGGTAATAATGTATAAAAATATATTTGATGTAGTTGGGCGATTTTGGGCTACTAAAACTTGTAGGAAATGATAAGCAAAAAAGACTTATTCAAAATTATAAATTGCGTTTTCCAATTTCTATTTTTACAACAAATGTAATTTTGCGACAAATAAGCAACAACAACACGATTTAAAAAAAAATGTGGAACACCGCAATTCATTAGTTCGAGATTTTGACGATTGACGTTAATGTTTGCCGTCATTTTTTTGCACTCTTCTTAAATCGAAACTACTTCTGTGGCTTTGTGCATGAAAATTGTAGCTAATAATCGTTGTATATTTAAGTACATAATTTTAATTGTTAAGCGTTTTTTTAATTACGTATGTTTTTGGACTTACAGTCCTGTTGCTTTCGCGCAATAAGAGTGGGATTTATTTTGTGACGGCCGACCGGTTCTTTGTGTACACCAAGTTTATAAGCTTGTTCCTGCTAGCTGATTTTGGGGTAAGTGATACTTACCGTAATTGTGCCTCAAAAGGCTGTAATGCAATGCTTGCTATAAGCCCTCATTCCAATAAATATTTGCGTAATCATGCTCCTATTATTTTATCTCATCCTAATACAGTAATAGTATATTATTTTATATGGAGGAAAAGTAATACTTTTCATGGCGCGCTCGTGTTTAACAGCCGAACGGAGTGAGGCTGGTAATAGAGAGCAAGCCATGAAAAGTAACTTTTCCTCCAAATAAAATATGCTGTTTTTTCTTCAAATGTCGACAAATTAATGCAAAAACCTCTCTTTTTAATAGTAATAATAATTATTATTAAAGATAAGTGGGTTCGCAAGGCGGCTTAGACCGGTGCGATGTCGGTGAATAGGCTCAGGTTGTTGCTATAGTAATGTAACATAAAGCTGTCAGTGGACACTGTCAACAATAATTAAAATTGCGTTTTCGATTGCATTTTAATTCCGTATTGATAAGCAGTTATTGAGTAAGTTCGATTAAATAATAACCAATTTGTTCCTAAATCAGTGATTTTTAGACATGCAGTCACAAATTGAATGATAAATACAAATTTTAGTTTAATAACTCTTGAGTTGTTGACGCTTATTTTGATGTTTTGTATGTATTGTATCTATGTTGCTATGACAACACTTTTACCTCCGCCGGCGGAAAAGTGAAAAGTAAAGCTCCGGCGGAGGAAAAACGAAACTTCACTGCCGCCTACACAGTCGAGTAATGACGGATTTACTGACGTTTGAAGAAAAAATCTATTTGTAACAGATTGTTAACAGATCCTCATATTGATGAAAGACATTATTTGACACTGTTCATCTACTAAAATGTATTTTTAACAACTGGCTAACTAAATCTGAGCTAACATTTTTCTATGCCGATTTTGAGACAGGTCAAAAGAATGTGCTTCGTTTTCAGTAGTCAAAAAGCTTCATGAACTAGAATGAGACAAAATCTGAAAACATGGGTATTTCCTTAGTTTAAAGGGTGTTTTTCCATCATCTATAGAAAGGCAAAATGTATAAATTAGCTCTCAACATTTTGTTGGATATCTGGGCTCAAAACTGTATAATAAAATTCCATTTGAAATAAGAATGCTAAGACAAAAAATTCGTTTCAAGTACAGCTTTAAAAAATACTTTCTGGCACTCACATAAATTTTCCTACAAATGTTTAAAAAAATATTGCATTTATGCTATATAGTATCTGGTCTAGTTTTGTGATGCATTGTGTTTGTGCGATGTTGAAATACTATATGTGTTTGTCATTTCTCTTTTGTATTTTCATTAGATTATATGGTTTGCTTCTGCTCTTTATTTTATTAGATTAGAATAAGGGTATTTTGCAATAATTATAGCACATACTGGTATCCCATATCTAGGGAAACACACTCACAAATTTGATATTACTATTATCCTTTATACCTATAGTGATATTTTACCACCTACCTATTTTGATAAACTAGATATTCAATGGTTTTTGCATTGAAATTTCAGTTTTCCTTTAAAAAAAAATCGAATGAGGCTAGTCTAAGGGTTGTGCTTTAACCGGAAGCCCATAAATATTATTGATGTGTGCGGAAAAACGCAAGTAACCTGCAATATAATTTTTGACTAAAATAAAAATTAGTAAAAAACATTATCGGCCATAATAGTCGCGCTTAAAGTAATATTAGCCCAATTACGTTTCAAACTACATATAAAAAACTAAAATTAAAGAAAAACGAGTTTTTATTTTGTTTTTTTTTTTAATTTTTGCATCTAAAATTGCTACTTAACTGTGAAATTTTAAAAGAAATTGCACATTTCAATATATGCCTGTAAATAACTTTTGACTAGATTGGATGACGTCACGCGTAAGCCGATAGGCCTTCTCATAGAAGGTAATGAATTGGCACGCCGGACGCCATCTGTGAAAAACCTTTGACACCAAATGGCCTTAAAAGATAAGCGCACGTTACTCAAAAGGTAAGTATTATTTGTTGAATTTATACTACTTTTTTCGCATGATAAGAACGCTATGTAAAATCGTTTACAGTATTTTGCATGCACTACCAAAACAACGTTGTAAAATCGATATGAATATTGATGTCCACTATAGCGACATCGGGAATAAGATAATGTTTTCAGAATTTTTTGATCCTGTAAATTCAAAAGATGCGGAAATACCCTTATTTTTAACGGATGATGATGAGCTTGCGTGCCTGGAAAACATTTTTGATTGTGAAGGCGATAGTGTGCAATACTTTTTCTTGTTGAAGTTAAAAGTAAATATTTTTTTCAATTAAAAGGAAACCTAGCCCCGAAGAGTCGTGTTACAAATACCCGGCACCGGTAGTGGGGTAGTTAGGGCGCCACCAGTTCTGTCCAACTAAACTGAAGAAGCTCCGCTGGTGTTGTGCAGGGTGGCTAGGCTGACTTATTAAATAAAAATTTACTCAAGCTTATCTTAACCAGAAAACACAATCTAAAGTTTAAGGAACAATATATTTGCTACTAAGTTTTTCTTTTTTTTCAATTCAGCAACAATCCTACAGTAAAAATGGCAAGTTAAAGACAAAAGAATGTCAAATGACTATTAAATTCAACTAATACTTGGTACAATATGGTGATTGTGCGGAGACCAATTCTGTTGTTAACGGTACTGTATGCCTTACAACTAAATTCACTAAACAGTACAAACCGAAGTGATCACTTTGATGTTAACTAATCTAATTACAACTAGGTATGCGTGCGTTAATAGCTGCACCGATTTTAAATGTAGCAATAATAATATGTAGCAATGAACGGCCACAATAATTAAATCAAATGACTCGATAAATTAATAAAAGGAATAAAATTAGAATCAAACTATTGAAAGCTTGGCTGTCAATGCTTGACTTATATTATATAGAAAGAAAATTCAAAGCGGTTATATTACTCGATAAATGAATGAATGGAATAAAGTTATTGAATCTGTTTCAAAGCCCGACTGTCAATGCTTGACTTATATTAAAAAGAGAAAACATTCAGAGCAATTAGAGTAACCGGTCGGATAAACCAGTGAATAAATGAAAATAAAATTAATGAGCTATATCAGAGCTTGGCAGTCAATGTTTGATTTATATTAAAAGAAGGAAAATTAAGAGCGATTATATTAAACTGATACGCAAACGATACCCAAATCCGGTCGTCGAACACTGGTGGAGGCACCGGGTACCTATAGATACCTCAGGTACTGTCACTCGATGGCCCCGGGGAAAACTGGCCGGGGACTCGATAGCTTGGTGTCAAGATTGGTTGATAATTGAACTGTGGCCCACCAATTGAAGTTGTGGCCCGCTAATGAAACTTGTAGCCTGCTAGCAAAAGTAGTAGCCTGGTAGCAAAGGTTGTAGCCTGGTAGCAAAGGTGGTAGCCTGGTAGCAGCCTGCTGGTAAAGCCCTGAAATAACCCAGTGCGCATTAGACAAAGCCTCCTTACTTTAATAAAAAAGCATAGCCCCTACTTGCATAAATATATCATCTTTATAAAACAAATTCCCCCAGAAAAAACCATGAACTTGCAAGGACTATCAGCAAATAAAAGAAATACTAAGGTACAGACAACTTGAATAAAAAAAAAGATAGGTATGAATCACCCCAAAAAAATATAAACGTTCCCATACGATCGAACTTAAAGTTACATTTAAATAAAAATGCGGATTTGATAAAATGGAGTAGATAAGATAACATATGGGACGTGAAGCAAATGACGGAATATGCACAAAAAAGGTTAACACAGATAAAGCAATTAAATCATTAATTTAGGTAAAAAAAAACTGTGATACCAAAACTGTGTGAGGGCTACCTATGGGAGATTCGACGGTCTCGGTCTTATAGGATGAACATGGATAGCCTCTAGAAATAAAGGAAAAGACCATTAGCGTCATGGCGTCGTCCGCGTGCTTCACAGGTAATAGGGGAAAAAATTATTCCTGACAAAATGCTTACCTAGTACAGTATGTAGATCCCGAAAATCAGTCGTGCCAAAACCCCAAGAGATACCACAGCATATCCCCAATAAATGGGCGGAACTAAATCACAAACTAAACGTGGAGTTAAACAGAGTTTTATCCACAATACCGAAACAGAATTTTAGCACTCGACGCGCGTTTCGCTAACCATTTTAGCATCATCAAGAGATGATTAAAACTAAAATTAAAATCTACCTAACTTTTAGTTTTAATCATCTCCTGATGATGCTAACATGTTTAGCGAAACGCGCGTCGAGTGCTAAAATTCTGTTTCGGTATTGTGGATAAAACTCTGTTTTAGTGCATGTTGCCGAAGGTTCCAAACCCCAACGTAGTAAATGTGGAGTCTCTGAGACTGCACTCACGGCAAACTTTCTTCTCGCGTATTCTTAGAAGAACTCTCGATTGTCAATTTGCCTTTCTCCTTCTACGAGATTAAACGCTACGTCAAATAAGCAAGTACTGATGGGCTGAAACATGCCAAGTGATTTCGATACAAGGAATAATTCTAAGCAAGCCACAACTAATGCACCGAAATTAAATGATTCAAGAAATACCAGAGAATATTCCCAAACAAAACGATAAACAGAACCAACTGAAAATTGCTAGTGCATGTCGCGTGAAAAGATAAATATATTTAAAAGCAGAGGTCCCCAAACGATCTAACGATCTCAGAAACGATCGGCCGGCAATTGGAGTTCAGCAATCAAGGGGTTCCCAAAAAGTTATGAAATATTCAAACCGACAATAAAATATGAATCGACGAGTTTAATGCAGCGTATTTGCAGGATTTATTAACAGAATTCTTAAAAAATATATAAATTGGTTCCCTGGCCGTTCTACAGTAATGTGATATAAATAAATCAAGCCACGCTATCCTAATAAGAATGTGCTTCGCTTATCAACTAAAATAAACATAGTCACAATGTGTTATAAATGCTAATACAAACATATCGTTAAAACATACTTAGAATAGAGTTAATTTACATTAAGAAAGGCGGCAATTTCAAGCGAATTGTTAGCAAAACAAATCAATAAATTTAATAAGTGCAAAATACATCATTTTTTTTTCCTAAATGCGGCATATACATGAAATTTTAAAAATATTTGATACTGGCAAAATCGGACTATTAAAACTGATCAAGAAATACTCGCACAAGTTGATAACATCTCATTTACTCCAAAAGTTATAGAAAGTGAAAAGATGAATGATACCATTCTGGAAAAAAACGGGCATAAGCAGGATATTCAACAAGCCTAGGATTAAAAAAAGGATCACGAATACATAGGTCTGCCTGAAGGATAGAAGTGACCAAGAAAACCGACATCAAATGGAAAGCCGGGTATTTTCTCAAATTTTATTTTAGACATGAACCAAACTCAAGAAAATTTTTCATCCCCTGATCCACTAGGATACTTGTGTTATTCTTAATAGAGATATATACAATGACGCAGGCAAAATTTGGTCTGGGTACAATCGTAATCCTGAAGTTGTCCGAAAACATTCCAAAGAGACATACCCCTATTTACGTTGCTGGAACTGTGAGACTAAATCGTGGTAATCCACCTGTGAATACGGGACAACAAATTTAAAAAAAGAACAGAGGAAGGATAAGTGAGGATGGACTTAGTGTATGCAAATGGCTGGCCAATCGAACTGTTGTTTTGGAATCAAGTTTTGTTGACAAAGGCGATGAATACCTGGTTGAAAAAGGGAATAAAACAGCAATGGATTACAAGGAAACTCAAAGACCAGAAGTTATCAGGCTCTATAACAACTTATGTGGGGTGGATTATAGAATTATATACTCATGATGTGTATTAAACATATTCGTCTGTTACTTAATTATTTTTTTATTACGCATGCATCATACTCAACGATTATCGCACGCTGCAGCGTGCATAAAATGATGTTTATGATGCGCCTACTTTTTTAAAGGTTGCTATAGAAACATTTGATCATGTCAAATGTGACAGATTAATATATTCGTCAATGTATCCCTTAAGTTTAATATTTAAAACATTTTTGAGATTATGATGCATTAGTAATAAAAAATAGCGTTTGATATACGTGTATAAGAGGCTTTTAAAGCCCTTGCGACTTACAAAACACTCCGCTGCGCGTCGTATTTTGAAATATGACGCGCGTGCTTTAAAGGCCCTTTTATACACTTATATCATAATATACTATTTTATTACGCATGCATCATAATCAACGATTATCGCACGCTACAGCGTGCTTAAAATGATGTTTGTGATGCGCCTACTTTTTTAAAGGTTGCTATAGAAACATTTGATCATGTCAAATGTGACAGATTAATATATTCATCAATATATCCCTTAAGTTTAATATTTAAAACATTTTTGAGATTTGCGGGCTTACAAAACACTCCGCTGCGCGTCGTATTTTGAAATATGTCGCGCGTGCTTTAAAGGCTCTCTTATACACTTATATCATAATATACTATTACTGCCGAACAGCAGTACTACTTAAATTTTAAATGATATTATGCGAAGCTACTACTCAAATTGATATCTAAATATGTTTATCTATATTTCATTAATAATATTTGAGACAACAGAAATTACATACAAAAAAATATATTTATTTGTAGGTCTAAAAGCTAGAGGGCTAGCAAAGGTTTACTAATTTTTTTTTGGATTTCAGGCTATTCAGAAAACCGTTGTTTGAGTTAATTGTCGTTTAGATTTAAAAAGTCCATTAATTTTATCGATTTGCCTACTAATAAAATGACAGATAACGTTTGCAGCATTTTGACTGCTATGCCAGTAAACGAAATTGTAAGCGTCGATTTTGATTTCCTTATAAAGATGATAAATTTGCAACGAGTGGATTATGAACGGTGCTAAGCATTTACTTACAGTACATTAAACAATTTGTATGGATTAAAAATATTTAATAAACACCGATATAAATCTTAAATTATAAGACCAATAAATTACTAAAATTATTTAATCACATATTCAATCAACAAAAAATTAATGCTCCGAGTAATGTTAAATTTTACTGGTTTTTTTATGTTTTCCGGTCATTTTTTAATGCAAAAATTTGTTAAACTGCTAAGATTAAAAAAATTATTTAGGACTACTACCTACTTACTAATTTGAATGTACGTGAAGCTCGATTTTTAAAATTGATATGTGATGAGACTATTTCGATATCTTAACTATTTTTGAACGATTTTACTTCGTTTTTGGTTGTCTGGTTATCCAACCACCTTCCACAAAACACACAAAAAATATAATTAAGAAATATATCTAAGATTCTAAAATTGTTCCGTCATACGATTTACATTAACAAATGAGCATTACGAATTCCTACTCAGATCAAAAAACCTTGTAAGCCGTTTTTGTGTGTATTTTTATAGCGAATACCATTCACCAGTAAATTCGCGTCTACCTACCACAATTTTCAACATTCACGCATGCGTACGTGCTATTTCAGATATTTTTCACAGTTCTTTTTTCTTGATTTTGGGCATTGCCTTGGGTTAGATTAGGTTAGTTTGGGTCAGTGTTGTATGATTATGATCTCGGAGCGAGCAAAGCGAGCGGTGGGACACGCATGAAGTGAAATATTAGAACAACACCGGGCTGCTGCTGAATGCGCAGGTCCGAAGGTCGAAAATTTGTGGTAGGTAGATCCGAGTAATGGGGTATAGAATTTGACGATTTGACCTTGCATTCAAAACTTGGCTTTTTGATTTTCAAGGATCAAGTATCGAGTCGAGGTTCAGTGCTGTGGAGACCATAGAAAAAGGTTATTGACCTTCTGTTATCTAATCCTTTGATGGATTTCGTTCTTTTTTCTGTTGACAACAACATCGGTGCCACACGACCTCCAAGGTCTCGTGCGGAACTCGGACGAAGAAATGCCGCACCAATTTTCCAATGGTATACAAATACTTGCCCTGTACTGGCCAATGGTATACACATTTTGCAGTTGTGCCGCAGTAGTTTTACCAATGGTATTCGCTATTGTAGCTTTTATTTAGGCTAGTTAAAAAAACGTATTTTTCTTAGTATTTCTAACAATACAATTAAAAACGTCTTTTGATTTCGATCGCAATTTCATAATGCCCCAGTAAATTCCTTCAAAAATATTTGAGACATCCAAATAGTTTCATCATGGAAATTTCATTTAAAAGATCGGCCCTAACGTACTGACAAAATAGAAGCTAGATTGTGTTCCTAAATCAAATATCTTTTTGACTTAAACAAGTTTTGGTTTGAAAAGTAACCGGGAAATATGAATAACAAGTAAAATTTAATTTAGACGCATTATTCGGAGCTTCTTTTTTTTGTTGATTAGATATGTGATTAAATACTTATAGTTTATGTTTTATATCGGGGTTTATAAATATTTTTACTTGGTACAAAATGGCTCATTACGCATTGGTGTCTGCATAATTGCGTGCTATTATTTTATTTTCTCGAAGACTATAACAAGGCCTATGAAAACATGCCCCAGAACAGCTCTGGAAATCCTACTTGACCCCCCTCCACTGCACATATACATAGTATTGTATAGAAAAGGAGGCCTGGATCAGTGCATATAAAGTCACTCGACACAAAAACTGACTGGTCACCTTAAAATTCTTAAGGACATCCAGATAGAATGGACGACCAACTAGAGAGGGGATCACTTATCTGGTAAACAGATGGACTAAAGATGAAAGGAGGAGTGGGATCCGGAGTTTACGGTCCTAGGTGTCGAATCTCTGTACCTTTAAGAAATAACCGCCACAGTCTTTCAAGCAGAACTAAATGCTACCAATATAGCCATCTCTGGATGTGTCAAAAAGGCCAAAGACGTGCAAAGATCTGTATACTATCAGATAGTCAAGCAGCCTTAACAGCGCTAGCATCTAGCAGAATCAACTCCCGGCTAGTGTGGGATTGTCGGATGGCTGCAGATCAACTGGCAAACAGAAACAGACTCGCTCTAATGTGGGTACCAGGGCACGAGAGTGTAGATGGCAACGAAACCGCTGACCAGCTAGCGCGGAATGGTGCACGCACTACCTTTTGCGGGCCTAAACCCTTCTGTGACATCACTAGAGAGCACGTAATGAATCAACTGGAAAGAGACACATTGGGCCAATGCATCTGGCCAGAGACAGGCCAAAAGACTCATCTCTCACTTGTCTAACTACACAAAAAAGCTTCTCTAGCTACAAAAAATGAAATAAAACTGGTCGTATACCTTCTCACTAGACATGGCTCTTGGAGGTATCACCTCCGAACCACTGACGAACAATGCAGATTCTGTCAAACTATGGCTGAAGCGTCAGAGCACCTACTATTCAAATGTCAGGCACTGATTCGCCAAAGGTTGAGGCATCTCGAAAATGCCTTTGTGGCACCCGGAGATCTAAAAAAGCTCAACCCTCGAAATATTCTGTGGTTCTCGAAAGAGATAGGACTTTTCGTGCAAAATAGTAGGGTATACACAAAAGATCAATTGTGGTCAACGTGTTGAAGGGTAAATCTTGCGGAGCGACCCCTCTACCATACCCTACCATACCATACCATTACAGAAAACTGTGTAGTAAATACTTACCTCAATTAATTATCCACTCCATGTAAATTTACTCATATATATAAAAAATCGAAATAATCGATGCTTTCAATTTCATTTACTTACCTGGCAGTCAAAATATTAGTAGCATTACCTGACATTTTATTAATTAAAGGGTATTCTAAATGCCGGTTGCACGTTTACCGAGCTAGCTTGAACACGAACTCGCGGGCGGATCTCATATATCGATGGACTCTGGATTCCTAGAGCGGGCGTCCATTTAGGGATTCTAAATTTAGCATTAAATCATTCCTGATTTAAAATTATTATTTGCTTTGATTCCATTTATTTCAAAATGCAAACCGCAGAGTGGTTGATATGACAAAATGGTCCAGCAAAACTCAAAACGACATCATTGCGCGGGATCTAATGAGATCTTTTAGACTATATGCCAGAGCTGGACGGTGATAAGAAAAGCAACCAGATGTAAGAATTTGGGATGTAAGGGAAATCCCATATTTATTGTAATCACTGTTCCATATACCTTTGATTCGTTAAAGGAAGAAACTGTTTTTAATCATAAAAGAACAATAGCATTACATTTAAGTATTGCTTTAAAAAATTCCTTCATCATATCGTCAGTATTGAAAGTAAGTCCCCTTGTCCATTACAATGGCTGTAGTTGCTTTTTCCAAAAATAGTCGATAAAAATGTAGTTGTGTATTTTAAGTTTTTTTTTATCTATTATCTGAGGAAAACCCCAAAAAGAAAGAAGAAATTAACTTAGGTCTGAAAGAGTTAATGATTCCTATACAAAATTCAAAATTAAACGCTAATCATTAAGAATCACGCCTAATTCAAGTACATTAAACGGACAGTTTTCTTAATACTAATAATAATAATGATAATAATAATAATAATATTAATAATAATAATAATAATAATAATAATAATAATAATAATAATAATACTAGTCAAAGTATTATTATATTAATACATAACTTACTAGAATTATATTTGTCTTTGCCTTGGCTCACCTTAGCTCACTTTCATTTTCCTATCGTTCCATTGAGTTACGGGGACGAGGAACGGGGGCTCGCACAAGAGGGTGGCTTCCCCCTTTTGGGGTGGGTTAGTTCTTGAAGGACAAGGCCGTTTAAAGGGCGACTGCGTGCGCCCAGCTGATTTATCGATCAATGGGAAATCCCGTTCGTGCTATCCCTTCCGTTGCCTGGATTCCGACATCGGTTCCTTAAACGAGCCTACAAAGCCCTTTTGCGGCGTTGCCTATGCTAGACGGTTTTCTGCAAGTATGAAGGTACACGGAATTATTCGCGATGCGAAGGAATGATAATCGTAATTGGAAAACTGATTGTTCAGCAATCAAATGATACGACTTATAAATATATGTGGCGAAAAAAAAACGTGAAACATATATAAAACAAAATATATATAAATAATTTTCCCATATTTTTAAATACTTTCAAATCTAGGAGGTGCCCAAAAAATCGAGGCACACTTCAACCTTGTGTTTTTAAATATTAGAATTCCTCCAATCTCATATTGCATACCCTATACCTAAATTCAACTGCTATAGATATATTGAAATTTTTTGAACTAAATCCATGAGGCGTTCATTTAGGCTACGCCTCACACCGTAAAAGCGTAGTTTCCGGACTGGTAATGCAATATGCTATTGCAATATTTTGGAAATATTTTCAAATCTCAATAAATCAAGACACGCTGCATACTTATTTTTAAATATTAGAATTCCTTGCCAAATTTGAAACTTTCCTCAGATTGCACACCTTTTATCTATTCAACTGGATTTGTAACTGAATCCCTGTATTTAGTGTCCATTTGGAGTGTAATTTTTCCTTATGTCGCTAACTATTTCAGATAACTTTGAAAACAAAAGATTCTCGGAAATCAAAGATGCATATTTTCAAAATATTTTGATTTATGCAAGGCGTCCCACAAAGCCAGATTTAAAATTTGATACTGCCAACTTATAAAGCAGAAAATGTGGCAACAATAATGTTAAATTTATTTTATATTATCTCTTCAAATAAAGTCAGGAAAAAATAAAAATAAAATAGATGATTATCGTTTTTTACGGATATCCCCGGAAGTAGTGGGATTTTTCTAACGCCCGGTCCTACGTGAGCGATTTGCAGCGAACGCGAACGCGAATCAGTGGCGATGCCGTGCGACTATATTAACTTTTCGTACGGCATCGCCAGCGCTTCGCGTTCGCGTCGCCTGTAAATCGCTCACCTAGGACTTGGCGTAAATTTCTCGACGGCGCGGCGGCGGCGTGACGGGGCATATCAATGACCTCTTAGTTGTGCATCTTTGTTCCCATTTACCAGATTTCGCATCTATTATGGTTTCCGAGATCATAATGATGAGAAACGAATTTGTTACACCCTGTTTACGCGTGCAAATATCGCGCGTCCAATTATCTGCGCTCAATATATTTGAAATATGAAAACATTTAAAATAAAAGCGACTTATCTCAATGTTATTTGCGAGAATTTCCCATTTTTATACAGGGTATCCGGAAATAGCATCGCCAAATTACAGAGGGTGATTCTACATAAAAAATCATGAACATTTTTTTATATGAACATGGGTCCGAAAATGCATAGTTTCCAAGATACAGCGTGTCAAACTTTTTATAAAAAATCAGTTTTTTGTTAATATCTTCAATATGATTGTACTGATTTTGTTGAAATTTGGCAGGGTTATCTGTAGTAATAAGGGGCTCATTTAGCCTTAATTAGATTAAAAATATAAAGTCCAGTGGCGTCCCGGAGGGCATCATACCGAATGTTATTCACAAAAAAAGTGTGCGCCGCTGACTTTTTCAAACATTTTATATTTTTTTCGTATTAAGCAACTAAAAATACAATAATTTTGATTCTTGAGTTGTTTTCGTATCTTGCTTCGTTTTCGATAAAAAAAAGTAAGAACCGGTTTATTACATTTCCAAACTTTTTTGATAAAATCGTTATTTTTATCTATAGCTTAAATATGCTTTTACCGATTTTGATGAAATTTAATAAGGTTATCTGTAGTAATAGGCGGCTCATTTAGCCTTTATTAGAATAAAAATAGAATGTCCAGTGGCGTCCCGGGGAGCATCATACCGAATATTATTGACAAAGAAATGTGCGTCACTGACTGTTTTAAGCATTTTATATTTTTTTCGTATTAAGCAACTAAAAATTGAACATTTTTGTTTCTTAATTTGTTTTTGTATCTTGCTTCGTTTTCGAGAAAAAAAATAAAACCAGTTTATTACAGCGTTTGATGTAGAATTTTGTGCCCTAAAGAAATGTAATAAACTGGTTTTTATTTTTTTTTCTCGAAAACGAAGCAAGGTACGAAAACAAAATCGGAAACAAAAATGTTGTATTTTTAGCTGCTTAATACGAAAAAAATATAAAATATTCAAAAAAGTCAGTGGCGTACATTTCTTTGTCGGTATGATGCCCCCGGGACGCCACTGGACATTATATTTTTAATCTAGTAAAGGCTAAATGAGCCGCCTATTACTACAGATAAAACTATTAAATTTCAACAAAATCGGTAAAAGCATATTTAAGATATAAATAAAAATATCGATTTTACCAAAAAAGTTTGGAAATGTAATAAACCGGTTTTTACTTTTTTTATCGAAAACAACGCAAGATACGAAAACAACTCAAGAATCAAAAATATTGTATTTTTAGTTGCTTAATACGAAAAAATTATCAAATATTTGAAAAAGTCAGCGGCGCACACTTTTTTTGTCAATAATATTCGGTATGATGCCCCCGGGACGCCACTGAACTTTATATTTTTAATCTTATTATGGCTAAATGAGCCCCTTATTACTACAGATAACCCTGCCAAATATCAGCAAAATCAGTAAAATCATATTTAAGATATTAACAAAACACTGATTTTTTATAAAAAGTTTGACACCCTGTATCGTGGAAACTATGCATTTTCGGACCCATGTTCATATGAAAAAATGTTCATGTTTTCTTATGTAGAATCACCTTCTGTAATTTGGCGATGTTATTTCCGGACACCCTGTATATAGTGTCTAGCCATGGGTGTAGACAAGATTTGTTCTCAAGGGGGGCGAACAGTACACAAAGCCAACTGACAGAGCTGTTTTAGATCATTTAAAAAATTATTTAAATCAAAGATCAAAGATACTTTTCATTTAGACAAACGATTTAAATTAAAGATCGTTTTGTATATAAAGAAAGATTTAAATAATAAATCTTTTTTATATTTCAATCTTTTTACATTTTAAATCATTTTAGGATATATTTAAATCTTTTCAAAAGATTTAAATATTTTTAAAAATTTAAATCTTTTGAAAAGATTTAAATACTTCCTAAAATGATGTAAAATGTAAAAAAGATTGAAATTATTTGGTTGGTTATGTGCAACGAATTGGCGTCGATGGTTATGTACCGTTAAAAACCCCTCAGAGCGTAATCAAAATGTTATTTATATAAATTAAGTGAAAAAAAAACGCAAAAGTGTGACGTCACCCAATCTAAATTTTAAAAACAATACAATCTTAAATAGGTACGTCAAAATAACATACAAAAACCAAATTAAAATGTTATTTAAACCTTGTTTTTTTTAATGGATTTTTGACACATTGTCAAATGTTTAAAAGTCGTTAGCATTCACATAATTGGTAACTTTGCACTTCTTATTATGTTAGCCGATTATATTAATTAAAATGAAAACACAAACAACATCAAACATACAAAATAGCTCATTATGTGCATGTTAGCTAGCAGCTTTGAAATATTTGACAGTGTGTCAAAAATTACATTAAAAAACAAGCTTTAATTTCTTTTGACAATTACTTTTTGATGAAATCAACTTGAAATTTGACAAAATCTTAGTATTTCAAATATCTTTTTTTTTATTTTTGATTTGAATTTTTCCTAGAAATATTTTTCTGGCGGAAAAATCTATTTTACTTTTTAGCTAGGTTTTCCATGGTATTTTTGTTTGCTTTTTTTAGAGTGATTACTTCGTAAGGGGTTTGTTTATGACGCAGAAACTTTCATCGAAATTATCGGGAATATATATTTTTAAGAAATCAATAATACAAAAGTTTCCCGTATAGCCAATATATATTTAAAAAAGAAAATTAAGTAACGCGCATTAAAAAAATTTCATTACAACATACAAAATAAACATAGAACTAATACAATTAGGATGTATTTATTACTGTATTTTATTATAGTTAAACTATTTTTAATGATTTAAATATTTTTAATGATTTAAATCTAAATCTGTTTAAGGATTTATATTTTTTTGAAGATTTAAATCTTTTTACTGATTTAAGTCCTTTTAGAAAGATTTAAATACTATTTTTAAATTAAAAATCAAAGATACTTTTCAGAAAGATTTAAATCATAAATTAAAAATCACTTTCAGAAAAAATATTTAAACTCAAAGTATTTAAATCAAAAAACGTATTTAAACCACAAAAATGATTTAAATCTCACTGATGGGGACAGCTCTGACGACGGAGGCTAATTTGTGGGTGCCACGCCCGATTTTTACCCAAAAGTCGTTAAAATCGTTAAAAAAAAAGAACTCGGCACCCCTTCTTGAATGGCAAATGGGGGTGTGCGGAGGAGGGTGCACCACTTTATATGCACATGCATAATAATTATTATATAAAAACATATTTGTGATTAAATCATTTACTTTTGTAACGCAAATAATAAATTATTAAGATGCTACAAGAGTAAAACCAAAACGCGGAAGGTAAACAAAAAATTTAAATCAAAGAAAGATTAAAACAAAACAACCATGGTGGTTGTCGATCCACTAATTTTAAGAGTAAGTGGTTTGCATGATGCATCGTTTATCATAAAAAAGTATATTGCAACGTGAGTCGGTTAAATTCCCAGGGAGGGGGGGGGGGGGCATGGTCCCCTGGCCTCCCCTTGTCTACGCCCATGTGTCTAGCCGAAAGTGAGCACCAGATATGGGAAATTTTGTTATTACATATTGATTTATCAGAAAATTTAAAATTATTTCAAAAAGTATAAGATGTAAGATCGAACGTACAAGGAGGGCAAAAATTATAGAGAAGTGTGACTAAGCGAAACCGTTTATGACAGCCCCAGTAAAAATCATAACTGCTAGGAAAAAGGTGACATGATGTTTATTTGTACAGGATGTATTTTAAAAACAAAATTAACGATGAAAATCGAAATATCGGAAATAACCGGATATATTCAGTTTTTAAATCTCTCTCTCAGTTTTTCTGAATTGGAAAAAAAATTGGCTATACCTACTTATTTTTGTTAATGTTTTTCACTCTGCAGTCTTAGAACCATTGATTCCAACTGATATTATCATACTTTTTAACCTGTATATTTAACCTCATATTGGAATGAACGGAATACGTATTTATTAACTAATTATTAATTAAATTTTATATAAACAAAATAATATTAGGCAAATATCAAATAAACAAAAAACATCACATTAACTGCGCTTGCAGCCACTCATTAACTGCTCAAGGGTTAAGTAAAAATTAAAAGAAGAAAAGAAAATAGAAAGTAAAGCTACAAAAAAAAGAGAGACAATTCTATGAGACTATTATACAGTTTGCAGGCATGTTTTATTGTTACTAACTGACACGTTAGTTTTATTTAGAAAAATAATATGTGATAATTAAACAGTATAACGTGGCAACGTCGCCCGACTATCCGAATTCTCCTGGATCTCATTGATGAGCCCTATTCCTGTGCCGAAGGCAAAAAAGATTGGAGAGAGTGCGATAAAGCGAGAGCACAAGATCTCTAATAAGAAACAGAACCGGGGCTCATGAATGGCCGGTATTTAGAAACTGCGGGCCGTTACTTCCTTAAAGATGGATTTTCTTCCCTTTTTCAGTTTTTCCCTTTAGAAAATTACTTTTCTTGTCCCGAAGGCTGAAGGGTATAAAATCGTCAGTTTTTGAGGCGAGATTGAATGCGTGGGAAATCCCCTTGCTCAGCCTTCGTCTTTTTCAACACTATAATACGTTCTTGAAGTACGTTTGGGGCAATAATTTATAATAGAATTTTAGGCGCATTCGTACAGGAAATTATTTCATTCTTGGGTTATTGTAACTAGAAAACAAAAATAAAACGTATAAATCTTCAAGTATAATTTCGAATAATTTTATTTTCACCTGTAAGTGAAAGTTGTTTTCGACAAAAATTGTTTACAACGAAAAGGTGTTTTTGACCCTATATCGTCTTTGTTCATTATAATTGCCGAGTCATTATTATTCACACCAAAATATAATTATTAGAGTTTCGTCATTTTGGTCAAGTGAAAACATATCTCTCGCCGATGTTAATCAACTGTAAACAATATTCGGAATGCAAATACTAGAATTTTACTTAAAATCAATTTTTTCTTACTACTCGTGTTGGGCGAATCGTTATTACGTCGTCAAAATAACGTTTTCAACTTTATGGTGATTTACTCAATTTAGATGTACAGGGTGGCTCGAATTTGAATCTATGTATGGAGAACTCGAAAATCGTTAGAGATACAGTGTCGGTCGAATCAGGGCAAAATTGCGCATTTAGGTGCCTACCAATATGCCGTTTAGAAAGTTTTAAAATTCCTAGTATATCCGGAGATATCCGGAAAAAAACGAAATATTGAAAAATCTTCTTATATTTTCCTATGCTTATTTAAAAAGGAATTTCAAATTGAATTGCACTTTTGCATTGCATCTTTTCCCGCTCTATCTAATGGTGGTATCTAGAATGGAATGCGACGTTTCGTATCCAAGGGGTTATCAACAACTTTCGTTTTTTAAACACAAACTTGTTTCTTATCGTTTTTCAGATGATACTGGCGTTATTAATATGAATATGTGTTTTACGTTTTTTTATTCTATTTTTAATTTTAATTTTATTTTTTTCCATTATTTATTTTGCTTTGGGGTAAAAACAAACGAAAGTGTTTATTTAGTTTTACTAATTTTAATTTTTATTAAAAATAAAGATTCCAATTTTCCACTTAACAAAAAACAAAATAAAATATTTTTATAGAATATAAAAATTTCAAAAGTAACATACTCTTTAAAATTATGCCAAAGCCAAATAAGTAAATAAAAAAAAAATAAATTAAAAAGAAGGGAATGAAAAAAAAACTAAAAGCACATATTCATATTAATAACGCCAATATCATCTGAAAAGCGATATAAATAATAAAGTTCGCATTTAAAAAAATTAAGTTGATGATGACCCCTTGAAGACGCAACGTCGTATTCCAAGCTGGATAATACCACTGGATAGAGCGGAGAAAGTGGCAATGCAAAAGTTCAATTCAATTTAAATAAGCCCAGGAAAAATATAAAACAATTTCTAATAATTTTGTTTTTTTCCGGACGGTTATGAAAAGCCATAATAATACCTATTTTTCTTGTTTCGCCATTGCGCATGAACGGTTTCGAATCGAAAATTTAGGCCTATCCTAGACGCTTGTCAAAATTTTCTGTTGGCTCTAGTTTTCTACACAAAATTAAATGGGACCATATAATCTTTGCGGCAGTTTTAAAGAGTATAAAAGTACCTATATTTTATAATAATCAGCTTTTTATTAGAAAGGTGCGATAGCCATTGAACAATAGATGATTTTACTTTACACTTTATCCAGGCTTAGGAGTGGTCCAATTTTTTATGGAATTCATTTGGAGTGTGTTTAAATAAGACCTCTTAAATCTTAAATTGGAAAATTGATTCAATACAATGATATGATTGATAAATACAATGTGGCAAAAAATCGTTAAACACTGCAATTATATAAAACAATTTTGACATTTTTTGAATATATTTTCAAATCTAAAAATAATTCAAAAAAATCAAGGCAAGTGCTTTTAAATATTTCAACTATTTTAAAAATACTGACGTTTTCTAAATTAAACCCCTATTTAGTATGCAATTTTTTTGTTAACTTGTTAACTATTACAAATAAAAAACAACTCGAAAATCAATGGCGCATATTTTGAATTATGCAACGTGTTCTCTATTTAACGCGTCAAATGAATTCAATACAAAATTTGGACCCAGGACCAGTCTTAAGCCTGGATAAAGTGTGAAGAAAGGTGTCATAAAAAATGGTTATTTTGAAATATCTTGAAAACGAATAGTGTATCGAAATGCGGTTTGCGCCAAAATATAGGTATTTTTATGCTATTTAAAATTGCCATAAAAACTAAATAGTTGCATTTATTTTTTAAGAAATAATCAGAAAAAATTATACTTTTGCAATCAGAGCTCTGGAGAAAAATATAACGAATACCACCAGCCTCGCGCTCTCTTTCAAATATGTTGAAGTTGGGTTATTTTGAATGAACGATGTCGGAAATATAGCAACTATGTTGGGGTTTGGAACCTTCGGCAACATGCACTAAAACTGAGCTTTCTGCACAATACCGAAACAGAACTTTTGCACTAGACGCGCGTTTCGCTAACCATGTTAGCAACATCAGGAGATGAAGTTTTAATCATCTCCTGATGATGCTAACATGGTTAGGGAAACGCGCGTCGAGTGCAAAAATTCTGTTTCGGTATTGTGCAAAAAGCTCAGTTTTAGGAAATATAGCAATTTAAAAGGTCCGTTAACCTGCCCCCCTCCACCACCCCCCACCCCCCAGCATGGATTTTTTTCTTCAAAACGCTAGCACAGGACCTTGAGATCTAGCACAACCTAGCGCAATTTGTTTTAGAGCTAGCACACTCATAGTGAAAAGGATATCCTCTAATTTATGCCGGGGGGGGGGCTAAGTTAATGCTAGCCCCCTGCCCCCCCCCCCCCCCCCCCGGCCC
>MU181982.1:340257-376414 GCA_016904865.1 Pissodes strobi
TATGTATATTCATTCCGAATTATTAACCGGTGTTCTTATAAAGTTTACATAAAAAATATATGATGAAAGCAAATGATGATTTTTTTTTCAAAGACATTACAGCATTCATGTTATTGTTTTGCTGGTGCGTCAAAAGACTAAAATCGAAATAAAAAATATACGGGTAATTATTAAATATTCGATAGTAAAATAAAGAAAATATTTTTGAAAGTATTTTTTTGTAGTGCAATGAACAGAAAATATTGTTTTTTTTTTCTTAATTTTGAAAATACCGGTCCATGAAAATGACACAACCGTCCTCAGAAATTATTTGGATTCCAAAAAGTGTTAAAATATGGTTGCTTTTAATTATTTTTGTACTACTAGTCCTCGGTTTTTGAATAATTAAGTTAAAATTTGTTAAGAAAGCAGAAAAATAAAAATTATATCTGCTAATTATATATTTTTGACTAATATTGAGTTATTCCATGGGAGTGATAATAAGAGCAGATTTGCTAAAAAAATATTGCAATATTTATAAAAAATCTAAATTTTTATTTTAATAAATATATTATTATTAGAACAAAATGTTATGAACACGCTAAAAAATATTGGAGAGCGAAATTTATTACTTAAAACGTTTTAACGTCAAAAATGGAATTTTCATAAAATACATATTGATCCCTGTTGTTCACAATCGGCTGACTAAGCACCTTGAGAACATCGGCTTTATCAACATACGCTCTGTTTTCTTTTTCCGGAAACACGAATTTGCGGAATTTGTAACCAGACTTAACAGAAAATCTTCATTTTCGATGGATAGAGCAATAGCTACACGGCTATTTTCGACTTTGGCCCCAGAATTGCTTGAAATGACATAGTCTTTACTTTGACACATCTTAGTCTTGTTTCTTGTGATTGATTTTTTGCCAGCTGTTAAACGGCTAGCATCATCTCCTTCTAAAAACTTCCTTACTGCATCTCTTGCTCTTATAGCCTTCAGATTTTGTTGTTTCTGATGGGAATATTTCGAAAATGTAAATATTTTTGACGTCAGGAAACTTAACCGGTGACTAGGTACAGGGTAATCATTTAGATAGAAAAAAATATTAATTACAATAGTTGTATGGATTTTAGCAAACTTCCTGGAAAAAATAACTTTAAATATACATGGTGAGTCAGAAACGAGTGGAGTACCAAATTTTGATATTTTTAAATGAAACGCCCGGCATATTTTTGAATATTTAGATTCTCCTCATTATTCTGTTTTCAAAAATTTAAATATGTCTATACTTGCAGCGGTAGTTTTTCAGCTGTTCGACTTCACATTTACCCCTTATCTGAATAATAATTTTACTATTTATTTATTTATATTATTTCTCATTATGATGTTAATGTAGAAAATTATTATTATGCCTTTAAAGTAAGAAAATATTTTATTATGAATGATAAATAATAAATAAATAATAAAATTATTATTCAGATAAGGGGTAAATGTGAAGTCGAACAGCTCAAAAACTACCGCTGCAAGTATAGACATATTATACATTTTTGAAAAGAGATTAATGAGGAGAATATAAATATTCAAAAATATACCGGGCGTTCTATTAAAAAAAATCAAAATTTGGTACTCCACTCGTTTCTGACTCACCCTGTATATTCAAAATTATTTTTTCTAGGAAGTTAACTGAAATCCATACAACTTTTGTATTTAATATTTTTTTCTATCTGCAAAAATATACCCTGTAAAAGGTGGCAAAATATAAATGATAATCCTGTATATACATTTAAATTTATTAATTAACGTGCCTTTTAAAACAGTTCGAAATAATTTAATTTTTTATTTCGGAGAATTTCGATGTAAAAAGTAATTTTTTGTTTGTTGTTATACCAACGCACCAATTAACAGATTTGTTTTTTACTTGAGCTGTAATAGCTTGGTTTTCTAAAATGAGTTCAGCATTTTTCTCAGATGTACTCATTAGATGTTGTTTTAGTTTTTTGGTTCGTAATCTTTTTTTAACTTTCAATATTTTTTTCTCACTTCTACACAGTGGATATACAATCAACAATATACGGTCCATATGCAAGTTACATACTGGTTAAGCAGACCCGATAGTACACAGTCTCAGGGCATTTGCACACTGACTGTAGACTGTCCCTCGTAACCGAGCCACCGCAGGTCACGAACGAGATTGATCCGGATTCGGCAAACACTTTGCCGTGCGAAGGCAAAATGATTTACTCGCAAAAAATGCCAAATTGTTATTTTTTAAATTTTTGAAACCTCCTTTTTTCTCTTCATAAGTGTATATTTTTATCATCTTGATATCTTGAAAAATAAGGATGTCAAATTAACGTACACGCACAAATTTTGAGGTCGTGCAGAGCCAAAAGAACTTTAAAAAATCTTCTTTTTATTTTTAGTTTAACAGAGGCAAAGTAGGGTATGTGCTTATACCTTGCTTTGCCATTGGAAACGTCTAGAAAATAATATGACATTTCATAGGCAAAGTAATGTACTCGTTTTATATATACTACTTTGCCGCTGTCTTGATTCAGTCTTGCAAAATTTCTTGAGCAGTAAGGATGTTTTTTGTGCGAAAGTTAAAATCTTGTAAGTACGTTGTTTTGAATTTACCCTTACTTTAATTTGTATAAGGCATTTTTCCCACCGTTAGTGTTGTAGTGCTTTAGTAAAGTAATGTTTTATTAAAGAATTTTGAAACAAATGGAATAATTTGTTCTTGATTTTGATTCTAAAGTTGCAATTTTAATGTATAAATATTCCCTACTTTGACAGTTTTACCTAAATTTAAAATTTGAAAATACACTGGCAAAAGGGGTATACGCCCATACATTGTTTTGCCATTTTTTCCAAAAATTAACTTTTAAACAATTACAAAGGCAAAATAATTTTAGCGACAAAATACTAATTAGTGGACTGCAGAATGCTATGGTTTTAATTTAGGTAAAAAGATCAGGTCCAAAAAGCAGGCCTATACAAGTTTTTAGAAAGAAATTATAAAAAATGCACTTAAGGCACAAAAATATCCTACAAGTTTAATTATCTCGAAACTTGATTTTTGCGAGTACCTTCTTTTGCATTTGTACGGCAGCACTGTGGGCGAAATTGGAAATTTGTTTCCAGAGAACCTACCGTATATTTATTTATACCGTGCTAACTCTATATATTATTAGATTACAGAGTTTCTTTTTATGTCTACGGAAATTTATTCAACGGTCCTAAATATAAAAGTAATATTTAATAATAATTAATTTTAGGCTCTTTAGATATGTTAAAGGGTTGGTTATTATTTGTGATTATATAACAAAAATATGTGCCTCATCTTTATAAGCACACAACTGAAGTGAAACTTCTGAAAGAGATATATGAAATTGAGTTTTAATTTTTTGAAGTATTTTTTCCTCAACTTTTGCCCCCGGTTCCGACACTTTTTTTATTTTTTCCGTTTTTTAAATTTTTTCGCTGAAAACCGCGTTTCTAACTTTTTTTTTATTAATTTATTTTCTTTATTTCGTTTTATAATGCTCTTATTCCTGTTCCAAACAACTTTCTCTTTTTTATTATTATTATTTGTATTTGGTTTTATAATACTTTTAATACCTTTCCGAACATTTTTTAAATTTTTTTCCCATTTTTTCAATAAGTTTTGTTTTATATTTTTCTTCCCATTTTTGCCATTCCCGACCTCGAAGCTGAACTCCTTTGCCTTTTTTCGCCTAAAACTTTTATTTTCCTTTTATAATTTTTTTTCCTTATTTCGTTTTATAAGACTATTATTAACTTTCCGAACAATTTTTTAGGTTCTTTAAATTTTTTTCTAATTTGCTCGAAAATTTTTGGGTAACCGGAGAGGTGGGGCTATTATAATCCTCCCATATGGTTAAAGGTAGCCCCCATGAGACGCACCTACCATAAAAATTTTGATCCCGTAGTTTTTCCCGTTCTCCCGAAATTAATTATTTTAGTTTTTTCGTCTACCCCCTCTCCTGACCCGGGGTCCAGTTTTCGTCCAGGATCCTCTGTTTACCCCGGGTACAAGTCCTGAAAATTTCAACCATCTAGCTATACTGGAACATGCTTAATTAAATGGGATTTTCACTTTAATAAGCATTTTTTTCTGAATTTACTCTCACTAAAGAAGTTTCACTTCAAAAAAATTCAACTTAATGAAAAAGCGTTTATTTAATTTAATTTTCTTAAATATACTTTTTATTTTTTATTTTACTCTAGGTAACAATGATTTGAACGTATTTTTAAGAATAACCCATACATAGTCAAGAGTTTATTATGGGCTAGACTGGGTTGGATGCAACAAAACTATTCAAAAGAACTATCCATAATTTCTATTTTTAGGGCAACAAGCGAAACATTTTCAGCGAAACGCTCAAACTAAGCACAGCATTTAAAGTTGAGATTCGAAAATCTCGTTTCGTATCCGAGAAACTTTATTGCGAAAATTCCTCTTCGAACGCAAATTGAGATGGGGACTGATGAAAATTTAAAACCCAATATTCTTTTCGGCAAATTTACAATGCGAGTCGAAATTGGAAAAGATTTACGGTCCTCGGGGCGTTTCCTCGTTAGGGCCTTCATTTCCACGCACACATGTTTTTTTATTGCTCCTTAGAGGGGAATGTAACTCGATAAAGTTAAAATTCTAACCCGCCTATAGAGTGAAGTGCGTATATATGTGTAAAAATCTAGCTAATCAGATTTTGCATGTAAATTAAAAAAAATTAGTAGGTCACTTTCCTTCAGTGTGGGTCTTAGGTAATATTCATGGATTCATGAATTACATGTTCTTTAAAATTCCTTCATTGCCGTGAATTTTTGTATATTTTCTCATGTAACTGAGGGAAGATTAACAATAACATCAATGCCCCTTTATCTTAACATACACACACATGTCATTGTCGACAAAACGCGATGGTTTTTAAGACACGTCGTCGACGACATTTCCCCCCATTGTTGTCATCTGCAGCGCTTAAAGCTATTAAGGAACGTGATATACATTTCGGGGGGAATCCAGTGTAGTCGTCGTAAAGGCCCATAAAAGCGTAACTGATCTGCCGATGTGACTGACAACAACACAATATATAAATTAAAATATCTGTTTCTGGGTACAATGGGATCCAGGAACTACCGGACAAAAGAGGATAATGTCACGGCCATTTCGAAAGTGGATAAACCGTAACAGCCCTTTCCAAATCCCTATGTTCGATCATGGACTCATTATGGGGAGTAATTAGATATACAGGGTCAGGGCCGATCCCATTTATCCTTTCGTGCGAAAACGTATTTTGTCGTCCCATAAATATAGTAGTGAAAGATATATTTTTGAAAACTTTCATTGGCGCGTTGGAAACTTCCTTCAGTACACTTTTTCCTGGGTAGTGAACGGGATTGAATCGTCATGCTCGTCACGCTCGGCTTTGTAACACTCATTCGGTTAATTTAGATTTAGGTAGCATTCTCTTCAAAACGGCTAAGAGTGGAGTTTTCGAATTTCGTTTTTAGGTAATATTTGGGGGCAGCCGTTAGTCAATTATTTTACGTGATCCCATTTTCCGTTTTCGAGTTATTACGTCAAATCTGTGATTTTCCAAATTTTACTTTGATAACATTTTCTCGACACGTTCTTTTTGACTGCCTTCCGAAACGTACTGAAATTGGCGAGATTCGGAAATTGGCCAGTATTATTTTTGAGTGTGTATATTTTTGGGTTGTTCTATCGCGAAGATGGAAAAAAACCGAGACGACATGCGACAGTTCGATACGGAATTTACAAGAGAAAAACTCTCTACATGCTTCTCTGTTTCAAAAATGTCGGGAAAATATAAAAGCCGAAGTCAGGGTCAAAAATATTAAGCTGTTTATTTTTTTCTCGAAGAATGTTTGAAGAATTTTTTTATAGAAGAGCCGATAATCTACGCCAAGAACTATATAAGAAAGAGGGCATTTTAGAAATCATGATGCATGGTGATGCTATTTATGCAGGGTGAGCTAGTTAAACTTAAATTTTTCACCATTTCTAGTTTTGACACGACACGTCACCACATAATGTTTTATTACTGGAAAACCAAGAAATATAGACCGACCAAATATTCCAACATTAAAGAGGGGTGTTCAAGTACAACATACCAAAAAATCACATCGATACAATTGAAAATGCAGAATTGGTGATTTTTTGCTTTCTGTTTGAAAACAGTTATTTATACTATAAGGGATGTAAGTGACATTTACTATAGTCTGTTACAATAAAAGCCATTTTGTTAAGATAAACTTTGATTTGTTATGATATAATTTCAATTGCCTTATTATAATTACTATAATTCTAATAAAAAGCCAATTTGTTACTATAAACTATAAAGGCACTTTCTTTTCAATTATTCCTTTAATTTACTAAAAAGATAAACTGAAAGATACTCAGTGTGTATAGGTTCGGAGCATGATAACTAAAATTTATTTCCAAGTGTAGTAGTGGTTAAAAAGCGCAGAATAAAAGATTAGAAATTTCAAAAAATAATTATTCTATTTAGTTTTCCTTCTAACAAAAAATAAGGATGGATATGTTGGATTTTATTGAATTTTCTTGGTGATAACTGCCCTTCAATCACCTTATGCTATCTCCGAGCTTCCTGGAGAGTGTTACTGAAGCTTGCTGCAGTGCCTAGGATCTGTCCTGTGACGTCACTGGAAGCTATCCTGGTAAGGCGAGTGCGTGTGGACTCAGTAGCATGAAAAAAAAACAGTACAAGGCAGTTAAAGCGGTCACCAAGAATGTTGTTACAACTCTGTTTGAACTTGGCGGAGAGAGTCGCTTGTCTAAGCTTAGGCTTTTAATATAGAGATTGGCAAGAGATAGTTAGAAATGATTCTTTTCAATTAACAATGCTGGAAGATGCCAAAACACGCGGAAGGAAAATTATGATATATAATTAAATATGCCTCCACCAATTTGCACAGAATTGTTTAGACTGTAGACAATAATTATGGTTTTAAATCAAACAGTGAACTGACTAAAAATAATAAATAAAATAAATAGCTGTTTAAGCTGAGAAAGATTGTGACGAAAAATATTTCAATAAAAAAACAATTACAGTAATCAGGTAAGAACAAAAGTGAAATCGATAAATTTAAACAGATAATCAGTATGCAATCATTGCCTGAAAGCCATTGTCTAACTCAAAAATCAGTTCAATTCAAAAACAAAGGTAACAACAAATTTAAATAGAAATAGAGAAATAAAACAAACAAACAATTATGATCTTGTAGCGACCACGGACGAGAAGGGCTTGAGAAGGCGCTCTTTCAATAACAAAGTGACGATAAAATGCTTCTATAGGCCGAACAATAACTAACTAAGCTTAATTCCGATTCCCCATATGACTCATAACATCCGATAACGATACCAGAGAAAACTAGACTGAGTCTCCCACACTATAGACAGTTTTGGTTATTAATTTCTGAAAATGCTACCTCTAACTAGGTTTCTCCTACCTGAATAATGTGAACCCTATAGGCCACTTTGATCCATTCTTTAGATGGGTTGCTAAACTAAATACGAAATTCAATAACGCTGCTTTTGTAGGATCAATTCCCTTTTTTTTCTCTTATTCAAGAGCGTTAAGCCCAAAAAACCCATTATCACACATATGCCCTACAGGCAAAAACATAGCCATGGCAAAAGACAACGTGGTATGTGTAAAACGATAGTAGACAGATACCAGATATTCACGAGCTTATTCAACATACACACGGCAAAAGACAACGTGGTATGTGAAACGGTAGTAGGAAGATGTCAGAGATTCGCAAGCTTAGCAGCTTTATTCCGCCTACAGACTTTTCGATACAGAAAACTTGAAATAAAAATCAGATAACGCAAAAAAATAAAGAAAATGTCAAGCCCTACCTTCTCACAACCTCTCACACTGGTCATCGGTACAAGATAGATTTTAAAAATCCTGTCCTTCCATCAGAACCACATCTCAAAAAAAATTACACAGACGCGCAGTCGTCTCAAATGTTTCACCTTTTTCCACCGTACAAAGCGACCGATCTTTAAGCATAAAATCTGAACTGCATATTTGAAATTCTTTATCAATTTTAACTAATATATTTTATTGCTGTATTTACGTAGATTCAATCCATGATATTAATTTTCATTTTATGTTAACTAAATAATTATTATCGACTGATATAGTATTTGAGAGACAAAAATTAGTTTTAAATGAACTTGATGGGCAACATAAGAATTCAGTATTTATTAATATTTTCGTACTATTTAATGCGGAATTTTCCACACTGTTGCTACCAGGTCGGTTCAGACAGTAATTCAAAATAGGTTGAAGTTGAAAAGTTATTATTTCAAACCAAAAATAAATACAAGTGAACTAGGAACAACCTGATGTTACGGAATTGTTAAAATTACCGTATCAAGTCGAGGACGATTTTTTGCCTGAGCGATATCGAGGACTGACAAGATAGTTCGAGACTATCTTGTACTTCTTGTACTTACATCCCATGGAGCATATAAGATTTTTGCTCCTCCCTGCAGAATTTATTATTGGATTTTTATAATTTAATTCGATACTTTTCGCATGAAATTATGAAGACAGCTCTGGCCGGTTTCTATAGCGTCATAAACATTCTTATTTTATCAATAACGTCAAGCTGACAGTTTATTATTAAAAGTTGTGAAAAATTGCTATTATTGATTTGCATAATAG
The DNA here is from genome assembly GCA_016904865.1 of Pissodes strobi. Taxonomy (NCBI): domain Eukaryota; kingdom Metazoa; phylum Arthropoda; class Insecta; order Coleoptera; family Curculionidae; genus Pissodes; species Pissodes strobi. The sequence goes on from MU181982.1 coordinate 348,994, forward strand.
CAAAATGGATATAGAAGAATCAGCAAATATCGCTTGTCTGTCACTGCTGACAGAAAAATCGTGGAAGAGGTATGAAGCAACGTATCAATACTTCAAGAAATGGTGCCAAACAAAGACTACTACTGTAGTTTCAGAAACCGTGCTTTTGGCGAACTATCATGAAAAATCTGCTGTATTAAAGTCTCCATGAAGCTTATGGTGTGAATATTCCATGTTGAAGTCCACCCTTTTCATAGAGGAAAACATAGATATTTCCAAGTATCCTAAACTTCGAGCATTTTTAAAAAGAAGAAATGACGGGTATAAACCTAAAAAATCCAATGTGTTTGACAGGGAAAATGTGAATAAGTTCCTGTTTGAAGTGCCCGATGATATTTATTTAATGATGAGGGTTGTAATGATAATTGGAATTGCTGGAGCGTGCCGTTCTAATGAAATCTGTGTAATGAAAATGGACAATGTTGAATTAAGGCAGAAAGAAGTTATAATTGAAGTGGATAAAGGTGCTAAGCAACATTTTGGCTAAAATTTAGTTTTTTTCATGAATAAAGGTGTTAAGTTCATGTGTTTCATATATCTTTTAATCAGAAAAGTGCAACTTATATTTACGATTTAAGTAAAGGATAAAGGGGTTAAGTGCACTGGTAACATCAATCCTTACGTGAATAAAGGGGTTAAGAGCACTTAACACCTACATTAATTTTTTGGTTTCATTTTGCCACTTACAACGTGCTCGATTTGTTTGCATGTTGTCGCGTCGCGCAATTGTTAGAGTATTGTTAATGCGTTTTTTATTATATTTGAATTAAAAATGCTGCACTAAGAGAAAAAAACCAGTTAATAATCTGGTCAGATTCAAGTGCAGGTCAGAACAAAAATTTTATTATCATTTGCCTATATCAACTTCCTATTGTCAAAGGATATTTCAAAATAATTTTAATGGTTTCCCAGAGTAGGACACTCGTTTTTAGATTCAAATCGAGATTTTGGTCGGATCAAAAAAGTTCTTATGAAACACAGCATAATTTATCTTCCACGCCAGCCAGTGCAGAGAAATTATCGGTAAAGCCATTAAGAACAATCACGTTACTGACATGCAGCTACATTTTTTTTTCTGATTTACCCAATCAGTTACAAGTGGTAGATAAAAAAACACACATTCGTAATGAAAAAGTCCAATTTAGAAATGCAGTAAAATGGATAAAAGTTGAAAGATTTGGTTATTACCTGTACCAAGATTCGTACAAAGAAGAAGCGCCATTTAAAGAAGTGTGTATTTTAAAGCGTCAATTGGAATCAGACCCTATGGGTGTTGAGTAGGTAGGAAATAAAAGAGTAGTTTCAAACATGTTAATAATATGAAAATCGGTTCCTAAACCTAAAAAGGTCGTTGGTATATTGGTTCCGCAAATAAATTTGAGGCAGGTATCTAATAAATTAGAAATATATTGGGGATGTGAAGTTATTGAAGTTTTAATTTGCATTTTTTCTCTATGGTTATCACTTACTTGTGTATACTTTGGGTTAATTTCTCTTCACTGTGCTGGTACCTATTAAATATTGAAATTATAAATGTTATTATTTTGTATTATATTACTTGCTATTTTTAATGTAATACACCATGCTGTACTTTGTAAAATAAACAGATTTATAAAAACGCGGGAATTAATTTACATATTTCTTTTGACCTTTCTAAATTTGGGAACCACTTTACGTGTACCCGACGGCTTCCCCGAACAAGTAAACTTGGTCAACTGTCCACAGAAAAAAATCCAAAATTTAAAGGAGCAGCTGCCGTTTATTAAAGAATAGTATATTGAGAAGGAATATATTATGACCCAGTAAGAAAATAGAAAGAAAAAAAATGAAACACAGTCTTTAAAATAAAATAATATTTTTTAAAATAAAATGTGTGCTTATATTTTTTGCATTGCCAATAAAGAACAGTTTTTACTTCTTTAATATTAGTAGTTTAACAAATTTAAAATAAACTTGATTTTAATGTTGCGTGAATGACTTTCCTGTACTTGGTACCACCAACCATCCATATTCACTGAGTAAGTTAGGTAACAAATGTGTGCTGAATGAAGATGATATGTGCAACAAATTATTGTTATTGTTTGGCTTTACAAAATTTGTGTCGTTTGTTGGTTGATTACTTAAAAATATTTTTAATCAGTACACCTATATTTGAAAAGTTGTTTCCTAGTAGCATTATCCATTTATCAACAAATAAATTATAGAGAGTAATGTAGTGGATAAAGGTGGTAAGTACAAAAACACATCAATATTTTTGTGAAAAATGAGAAAATTTATAATTCTTTCTTTAACAATATAAACTATGAAATATATGTTACTATTGGTTCTATATTTCAACACTATGACCCTAAGAACAATAAAGTTATATAAACCGTAAATTATAAATTTTAAAAATCGATTTTCTCCAATATTTACTTTTGCTGCTTAACACCTTAATCCGCTTAGCTCTTCAATTGTTACTAGTCCTGATTCCAAAAATGAAATGGCACGAACATTTACAGCGATTAAAAGTAACGATGAGAAGGTTTGTCATTTCAAAATAGTTCAACATTACACTGATATAAGATCTCACATGACGAATTTGAATCCTCGCTTCTTCATGCGATATCAAAATGGTAAGTGCTTAAATCAGCCTGTCGGGAAAAGCACGATTTCTTCAATTCCAAGTAAAATTGCAAAATTTCTGAACTTTGAGAATTTTAAGCAGTATACTGGACATTCCCTTAGAAGAGCGTCGGCGTCGGCCACTTTATTAGCAAATACTGGAGTTGATGTCTTGGGGGATGGAAATCTGCAACTGCAACAATTGCGGAAAGTTATGTAGCCGAGAGCGTCAACAATCAAAAGGAAGTTGCAAAGAAAATTTTGTGCGATATAACCAAGCCAGAAGTCTTCTGCAGTACTTCAAGAGTAACAGAAAACTTGGTTAGAGATGGAGAATTTATGGAGTCAGAACATTCCATACAAATTGAGAAAAAACGAGAAAACCTTTATTTAAATCTTGTAAATAATGTTCATAATTGTAATATTTGTACTATTAATATTAATTTCACTTAATATTACTCAATTTTTATAAACCATTGTGAGCTTGACGTTATTGATGAAATAAAAAATTAAAGGGATCTCCTAAGTTTGTTGTTTAAACAGAATTAATACAGGGTGGCATCAATTATTACCACCCAAGGGTGGTAAGTTGACTTACAACCCGTCGTCAAGGGCAATCGATACCTTTTTGGTAATTCTCACTTACGTCCTTCAAAACAGTGTCAAAATGGGTTGTTTACAATACAGGCAGGGAAAAACATCTTACGCGGCGGTATGAGGGTTAATCTCGTCAAATTGCACGTAAATGTAGCCCAGCTTATTTTTAATGGACGGCTGAATTTAAAATGAATTTTCGGTTCAAAATCCACGACAAATTAAAAAAAGTCCGAATTTTTGGATTTTTATAGAATATTGCCATTTAAAATCGTTTTAAAACGGATTTAAGGCGATACAAAAGCATATTAATATTTTAAATTAAACGAACTGTCACAATATTAAGACATGGCCTTCTCCGAAATTTGCTAAATTTGGTTATTCACTTTCCCAAATCAATGGATGTCGGCCCAAGATGACTAGCTGGTAGTGAATTAGCTGTGTCCATAGGTTGATGTTATTAATGATGGCATTACATTTTCGTGTCGAATTTGTGCAGTGAATCAATCCACTCTGATTTGAAACTACCAGTAAGTATTATTAAAGAATCCTAACTTATATTATAAATGCGAATAACTAATACTATACATGCGAATGTGTTTATTTGTTTGTTTGTTTTTTACGCTTTCACGCATAAATTACTCAACCGATAATCATGAAATTTTGTACAGGTATTTTCAAGAGCATAGTAAAGAACATAGGACCCTTTTAGACTTTTAGCTTTTACCCGCGGCTTCGCTCGCGTTGTTTTTTACGGTTAGTTTTGATCACATTTTTATTTTCTTGAGGATATATTTGTAAAAAGCTTTTTCTTGATTTTGGGCATGCCTTGGGTTAGCTTTGGTTAGATTTTCTTATTTGCGCCCCTGTAGCGAGCGAAGCGAGCGGAGTTCTACGCGTGAAGTGTAATATTAGACATTCTAATGCAAACGTTACAAATGTAAACATTAAACCACGCACGTCCTGCTGTATCTGTGACGGGAATGTGTTTTGCAGGCTGTCCGTAACCGTTAGTTTAAAACGTGTTCTTTCTAACGCCAGAATATAGGCATCCAATTCCAAATAAATGGTTGCCTATATTCATGCGTCACGGGGCCTAAAGTGACATTAGATTTTCATGACGATGATGTCGATATACGATATGTTTACACATCAGCGTCTCGAGTAGAAGCAGACTCGCTCATTTTTTTTCCTGAGCTTATTTAAAAACGGATGTCAAATTGAATTATACTTTTGCATTCCCATTTTTTTCGCTTTATCCGGTTTGAGATCCGACTTTTCGTCTTCAAGGGGTTTTCATCAACTTTCTTTTCTAAAGACGAACTTTATTTTTTTTATCGTGTTTCAGATGATATTGGCGCTATTAATATGAACATCTTTTTTAAAATTTTCTATATCCTGTTTAAATTTAAATTTTAAATTTTTTTCTTAATTATTTATTTTGCTTTGAGGTAAAAAAATAAAGGAACCTGTTTATTTAATTCTACTGTTTTTTATTTTTATTAAGAATGAAAGCTCCTATTTTCCACTTAACACAAAAAACAAAATAACAATTTTTTATTGAATATAAAAATTTTAAAGGTACCAAACTATGTAAAACTACGCCAAAGAAAAATAAATAATTTAAAAAAAATAAAAAAGTGATAAAAATCAAATTAAAAATACATATTCATATTAATAACGCCAATAACATCTGAAAAACGATAAAAAATTAAGTTCGTCTTTAAAAAAGGAAAGTTGAAGACGAAACGTTGGATTCCAAACTGAACACCACTATTGAATAGAGCAGAAACAGCGACAATGCAAAAGTGCAATTCAATATTTGAAATCAGTTTTTAAAGCAGCCCAGGAAAAAAAATAAAACGATTTTTTAAAATTTTGTTTTTTTTCCGGATATCTCCGAAAATACTAGGAATTTTAGGACTTTCTAAACGGCATATTGTTAGGCACCTAAATGCGCAATTTTGCTCTAATTTGACCGACACTGTATCTCTTACGGTTTTCGAGATCCACATACATAGAGTCGAATTCGAGCCACCCTGTACAGTTTTTGGTGCGCTATTGAGAACCATTACGGTTTACAGGTGTACCCTCTTTGAAATTTCTTTTGCAAAATACTGTTTTTGTAATTTTTCTAGTTAGTTTTGAAGATAGAAGTATCAAACCTGGTATATTCGAAATCGGTGAATCAGTAATGAACGGACTATCCAATAAATTAATCATAAACACAAGTTGGTGTTTTTAATAGTTATTTAAATAACAACAGTTTTAAAAACGATTTTTTTCACACGGGCGTGACAGTTTGGGTTGGTTTTCTCTTTCTCTTATGCCTAGTTTCTCAAAGTATGGATAACTTTATCGTTCAAATATTTTCTATGACAACCATTGTTAATACAATTGTAACCATAGGCTTCATAACTTTATACAATAGATATCTGGTGCGTCAGAAACCGGGCATTAGTCGAGCGAGTTATGAAAAAAGGTTTTCTAACAAGTTTTTTACAATGCTTTTCCACAACTGCAAAACAAAAGCTTTAAGGGTGTTCCAAAGAAACCCTGTACAGTGTGGCTCGAATTCGTGTCAATGCATGGGGAACTCGAGAACCGTATGAGATTCAGTGTCGGTAAAATTAAGGCAAAATTACGCATTTAACTGCCTAACAAGACGCCGTTTAGAATGATTTAAAATTCCGAGTATTTACGAAGATATCCGGAAAAAACCGAAATTTCGAAAAATCGTTTTATTTTTTTCCTGGGCTTATTTAAAAACGGATGGCAAATCTAATTCGGATTTCAAACTGGATACCATTATTAGATAGAACAGAAAAAGTGGCAATACAAGCGTGCAATTCAATTTGAAATCCGTTTCCAAATAAGCCCAGGAAAAAACTAAAACGAATTTTCAAAATTTCGGTTTTTTTTCCGGATATCTACGGAAATACTCGGAATTTTAAAACTTTCTAAATGGCATATTGCTAGGCATCTAAATGCGCAATTTTGCCTTAATTTGACCGAACTGTACCTCTTAGGGTTTTCGAGTTCCCCATACATAGACACGAATTCGAGCCACCCTGTACATGCTGATCGCTGATTTCCTATAGTGTTTATACATGTTTCACAATCTCGTACAACCAAAAGACCAAATAAAAGAATTCGGGTTAGTTGCTTATGTTATTTTTTATATGCCCTATTTTAAAAAATCTTGCTTCGAGAAATAAAACTGCAAATAAAGTCCAGCTTTCAATGTTGCGTGCTGGAATTATTAAACAGCAACCAGCAAACCTTGACAATCTGTGTTGATCTATCAAAAGCATTTGATAGTGTCAGTCACAGAGTACTCTTGTTTATATTTGAACAGTATTGTACAAGACCATGCATATTTTCGCAATAGTGAGCAGTGCGTGATTAAACAGGGTTTATCCTAGGGGTATTTATGTGGTTTCTCTCTTCTGCATTATTTCTTTTCAAAACTGCCTGTTTGCTACCACGTTTTCTCTTTCTAGTCTAGAACTAACCGTTAGGTATATAATTTTACAAATTTTTAATTGAAGTGGAGCATCATAAGCTGCTAGTTAAAATCCGCTATGAAACCTGAATGTTACATGCAGGAGAGGTAACACTCATTATGGAATAAATGAGAAACATGCAGAAAATTATAAAACATTCTTAACTTATATATACGTTGACATATTCACGGGTCTAGGTAGATAGCTTTGCTTATGAGACATTAGCGTTGAAGTCGGAAAAATTGGTCAGGATCGGAAAATTTAGAAGATTTTTGGTGACTAAGTGAAGTTTATGTCGATTTTATGACATATTTCGAGGCAAAAATTCACTTTCAGTACATCGGTGCTTATAAATTTTGTAGTAAGTAAGTAGATTTATTTGCCTGAAATATAATTTAAAACGATTTGAATATAGAAAAATGGGCCAGGATCGGAATTTGGATACTGCGACAAGCAGCCATTTCTGCCGATTTTATGGGAAATTTCGAGGTAAAATTTATCTAAGCATCGAAGTATATAGTATTTCTGGTAAGTACAGGGTTATTTCCTTTTTGAAGCGTCTCATTTTTTTCGATACGTTTCAATAAAGGTATTTAGACTCATAGTTATTAGCAAGAGAATTAATATGATTCATATGCGAAACTTCAGCATTTAATACAATGAATAGTTTCGGCGGTAGGATCCTTTTGAAACATCGTTGAATAATAATACTAGGGATAATTAGTACACTGTTTTAGATGTACCAAAATAATTTAATGAGATATTTTTCTCTACATATGTTTCGGCTTGATGAGGCCTTTAACAAGAGTAGTTGTATACTAAAATCTAAAATTGTTATACCCTACTAAACCGCCTAACGATATTTTGGTTTTGTTGCACTGTCAATTATGCAAGTGTTTAAAGAGCAGGTCAGTTGGTCGTTCCTATTTAAAACGTCTGTTTTTGTGACTTTTTGATTTCTAGGTACTCCAAAAGGTTTAGCCTTTTGCTTTTTGTTTCCATGTGTAAAAGTTTGACATTATTCGTATCTAAAAAATGGTTACTTTCTATACAATGTTTTGCTAAACCAGAGTTTTTAATACTATGTAAAATCGATTTTTTGCCTTCTCTTATCCTAATATTTAAGTTTCGACCAGTTTGTCCTACGTATACAGCTTCACAGTCCACACAATTTATTTTGTAAACACCAGATTTAAATTGTTTGTCAATTTTGTCTTTATTGTTTATTAGTCTTCTCCTAGATTATTCTTATTAACCTGAATTGTTTTATAGTCAAATTTATTTAATTTTTTTGAAATTTTATCTATAATTCTCGGAATATAATTGATATATTTAAACGGCTCCTTTTCTAATTCTAATGTAGGGTTATAAAATTCTTTAGTTAAATTGTTCGTCTGATTATTCTTTATTAATTTGTCAATCAAAGCGATCTCATAACAGTTATTAATTGCAATCTGTTTGATAATGGATACATCTTTTTGGAAACTCGCCGAGTCTAGAGGAAGGCTGAAAAGTCTATGGATGAGACTTGAAAAGCGGAAAGTTTTACTTGCCAAGATTGGTTAGAGTCTTTATGAATTATTGCATCTGTTGTTGTTGGTTTCCTATATCAAATTTAAGCGAATCTCTTGTATTTGTAATATTTATGTCCAAAAAGTTTTAAATGTTGCTACAAAGAATCTAGCAACATTTTGGTAAATTGAATTCTATTGTTAAGGGAATTTAAAAATGTTAAAAAGGTATCCAAGTTTTTGTTGGTTCCTGTAAAGATGCAAAATGTCATCCATATATCTACCCCAAAAAAAAAAAATAAAGGTGAAATTTGAGAGCCCATTGGTAAACCATTAATTTGTTTGAATATTTCATAATTATACTGGAAATAATTTGATCTACACAATTTGATCTATACGCTTTTTTCTTTTACTAAATTATCAGTTATCTATTAGTCCATTAATAATACGTGAAAGTTCGTTTAACGGTATGGAGCTAAACAGACTCTTCACATCAAAGGAAACATATTGCATTATTTATAATTTTTAAGTTTTTGACTTTCCCCATGATATCAAAGGAGTTTTTAAGTCCATACTTAGAATCGAATTTAATGAATTTTGGTAAAATATTCGTAACGAATTGACTTAATTTGTAACAGAGAGCATTCACATATGATATTACTGGCGTGATTGGGATATTATCCTTATGAATTTTAGGTAAGCCATAAAAAAGGGATGGATGGATTCATTAATTTGAGAAAAATTTATGAGTTATCAGGTAGTACAGAATTGTTAATTTTTAATAAAGAAATAATTTGTTTTTGGTATTTGTTAGTCGGGTCTTGAGTGTTTTGTTAAATCTCCATTATTCAAAAGTTTTTTGATATTAGTATCATAATCTAATTTAGCTAAAACAGGTATCGTGTTTCCTTTATCAGCTTTAGTCAATATTAGGTTATTTTGCGTTAGTTTTGCTTTTATTGTGTTTAAGGTTGTAAATTCTCTTTTATTCAATTGAGTATTTGAATTAGATTTAAATTCTTGAGAGATGCTATACTTATTTGTTTAGTTGCGAAATGTTTGAAATATAATTTATTGCTATTTGTGTATTAAGTACCAAAAGCTCAAAATCTTTTTGGTTGTAGGATTTTGGAGAATTTTTGAGCCCTTTTTCTAATAAGTTATTCTCAGTATCTGTAAATACTGTATCTGTGAGATTCAAAATTCTTGCATAAAAAGTGTGATTGCTGTGTTGCTGTATACTTACATCAATAGGTGTGGCAGTTTTTAAAGAGGGTAAATATATCCTGTCTCCATACTGTAAAACAAAATGACCGTCTTTATTCAAGAGTTCAGTGTAGATCAATTTCTGATGTTGGATGAGGTTGTCACTTCTTTTACACCAAAAGCTGATTTCATTCTGGAGCCAAATCGTGTATGCTTTTTGGATCATTCTTCTGGCCTCTATGGAGTTATGGTTGCAGTAGATTTTCATGTGTTTAGGTGCGATTTTATTTCTGATGCACTGTTTTAAAAACCAAATATGATTGGAACACTCCTTAGATTTTAGTAAACATCGTCGATAATATACGGCTAGGTACGCGCCGCACTCGCGTTCTTTCAAAAAAATTAAATAAATTTGGCTGTATAACAATTCAGGTTAATAAGAATAATCTAGGGAGAAGACTAATAAACAATAAAGGCAAATTGACAAACAATCTAATTCTGGTGTTTACAAAATAAATTGTGTGAACTGTGAAGGTGTATACGTAGGACAAACTGGTCGAAACTTAAATATTAGGATAAAAGAACACAAAAAATCGATTTAACATAATATGAAAAACTCTGGCTTAGCGAAACATTGTATAGAAAATAACCATTTTATAGATACGAATAATGTCAAACTTTTACACACGGAAACGAAAAGCAAAAGGCTGAACCCTTTGAAGTACCTAGAAATCCAAAAGTCACAAAAACAGACGTTTTAAATATGAACGACCAACTGCCTTGCTCTTTAAACATCTGCATAATTGGCAGTTCAATAAAAACAAAATAGCGTCAGGCGGTTTAGTAGGGTATAACAATTTTAGATTTAAGTATACAACTACTCTTGATAAAGGCTTCATGAAGCCGAAACATACGTAGAGAAATTATCTCAGTAAATAATTTGGAAACATCTAATAATAGCAGTGTACTAATTATCCCTAGTATTATCATTCAGCATTTAAATTAGTAAATAGGAAAGGGTGACAATCAATATCTGAAATGCCAAAACACGAAAGGTCTACTCTTAGTAAATATTGATAGTGTTAAACATATTTAATACTAACATTATCAACAAGACAAGTCTAATAGTTTTGATGTTCAATATAACCGCTATTATTTTTAAAGCAAGCCCGGATGTTCTTTTTTAATTTTTCATTACTTTTATGATAGTGACACAAATTCTAAAGGGAGATCCTATGGCACTCGACGAGAGGTGTGTGCGCGAAGATGTTGATTGAAACGGTCCTGGAATAACTCTAATTTGTAATTTGGGGGAAACATATATCATGTGAGTGACTTCCATAGCGATGCAGTGTGCCAGACAAAGGGGTTCTTGCAAGGCGATGTTCTAGGTCCAGTTATACAACGAGCGTGTGTGCCCTTACCGTCTGTCGTGCCTGTCTGACAGGCATTGCTGGGGACGTGATGAAGCGGGCCAAATCCTGGGAACATATGCCGTGAAAATATTATCTGTAAAATAGGGATATCTCGACCACATGTCTGCGGTTTTCCAGACTATCCAGATCTCAGGTAAACTCCGGGTCGCCGACCAGACGCAGGTTTCTTGGGTGCTTTGGTGAAGCACCCCAGATATGCAAGCAATATTCTAAGCACGGTCTTATTTTGAGATGTTAGCAACGTGGTCATGTCAGGACATATTGTTGTTGACCGAAACACCCAGTAGTTTGATTGACGAGTATGAAGGAATGGTCGATCCTGCCATAATGATGTCAAAGCCCGCCGTATTGGCTTTCTTGGGTTTTTGCTGCATTGAACTGGGGCAAATTTTTCTCACCCCCAGGTTGAACTTTCTCCAGGTCTTGATTAATTGCTGTAATCTGCTCCTGTCTGCGGTGATAAGTCTCAGTCGCTGGCAAAGGTTTTTCTGATCTAAATCGGGAGACAAGGGTACTGTCATCTGCAAAACTATAAGCTTATTCGTTTCAGTCAGCAGCTCATTAATATAGATGAGTAACAGAGTTGGTGAAAGTAATGGGCCCTGAGGCCCTCTCGCGTTAATGGTGAATGTGTCTGAGATGTGTCCATCAACTGCAACGTGCAGAGATCGGGTCTTAAGGAAACTGGAAGCCAGCTGCGGAGAGAGGCTAGCAGTCCGATGTTTTTTGAGCAATCCGTCATGCCAAATTATGTCGAATGCCTTCGAAATATCCAAAGCAATCACTCGAGATTCTCTGTAGTTCTCAATTGCCCTACTCCATATATGAGTGACACACGCCCATATATCTCCTGTCGATCTGTCTTTGCGAAAGCCGTATTGATTACCGCTGATTCTTCTGTTGTTCTCGAGGTACTTGATTAGTTGCTGATTGACTACACGTTCCTTGTCTTTGGAGATTAGGGGAAGCAATAGTTTGAGGGCATGGTATCTTACTGTGGACGAATGCTCCTACGTAATGTGCAGTTTATATATATATATATATATATATATTATTTATCAAGCTTTTATTTAAGCATTTCGAATTCACTTTTATAAGATAGTTGACCATATTTTGTTATCGCAGAGTTTTCTACCTAAGTGCCCCCATAAACCAGCTGTGAGTTTTTGCCACAATATCGAGCCCAATTCTCTTTGGTACTTTTTATTTTTATTAAGGTTTCCTTCCTGGGATTCTTTGCAGTTCAGGTCAGCTGTTGTATTTCAGGAACTGCGCTCGATGGTCATTGTTTTTTTCCTGGGAGGGTACACCGGCGAGTGCGTCGCCAAGCAGGCCTATTTTCGGTCTTAACGTAAAAATAAAATTTAATATTCTTCGGTACGCGTTTAGTTACACAGCCTTAGGTAGAGAGCTCTGCTTATCTCATATTTTTGCTGATATTGTATATTTCGTTTACTTTTGTAATTCAGATTTTCAAGAATAAATATTTAACTCTCTCCTGATTTTCGGCCCTGCCAAAACTGAAAGTATTTCAAATTCACGGGTAAATTAAAATAAGCGTATAATCTATCTCCAACGCTAAATTACCTTTTTTGGAACAGGTTGCACTCGAACAACTTTCTGAGAAGATGGGTAAATACCTTTTCGCTAAGACAGAGAAAAAGTCTGGGAAAATATACAGTTTCTAAATCCGAAGTTTCGTCTTCAAAGTCCCTTCCTCAACGTTTCATATTCTGTTGGAAAAGATATTGAATATTAATTTATTACTGGATATACGGATACTTTGCAACATGGCCGTTAACACCAGGTGATCTGGCATCAAGTTCAAATGCATATCGGGGGACATCTGATACCACCTAAATATCTATGGAGTAAAGTGTGAATTGCAAAATTTATAAAAATAGACAGCACTTCTAGGACCTAAATAGACAAATTGGGTAGTCTAGGATATCAGACCATAACAATATAATCAAATTTGATAGAAATATATGTTCTCCAATAAATATTTGATCGACGCAGATGTATTTACTCCACAATATTCGGTGGTCTTAACATCAGCTTACTAGGAACTAGGAAGTAGATGTAAATAAACTAGGGTTTTCTGGATAGTTTCGGGTTTCGAGACATAAACATAACAACGACACGACACGACGGTGAGTAATTCAAAGAACATTTTTGTGCCGGATAATAGCAATTATTCATCGCCAGAACCCCCTATAACAACATTGTTACATCATTGGACATGGTTATTATTACATTGGTGCCGACGCGAGAAAACAATAGAGAGACGACAATTAAAACCCCCCTGCCCTAATTATTGAATTACTAAGCGAATGTACCCGATTTCGACCCAAAAGCGAGTTGTCATTCGCAGCATTTCTCGCTCTCATTGTTTGCCTCGCGTGTTGGAGCAGGTGTACCGACTTAATTAATTTTCCAGAGCAACGGGGAATGTTCACGACGATTTTGATTCATACAAAAAAGAGGCCAGGACCGACTTTGAAAGATTTTCATTTGTTATCTAATAGAATATAAATATTGTTTGTTTTAATAAAATTAAAAAAAATAAAAACTCTAATGATGAGAGAAGATGCTACTGACAACATACGTAATACTTACGTATCGTTAGCATCACTGTAATATTAAAGAACGTTGGTAATCTAGGGTTAAATGGAGCACTGTATAGGCTTTATAACTATGCCAGAGGCAGCAATTGACTTGTCCATATTTTGTTTGCTTCAAATATTTATGTTATTAAAACTTCTTTGTTCTGTTTACTTAATTCCGTCACAAAACTTACTTTCATTCATTAACCGTAATTTTTAGGTATAGGCATCGTAAAAATATTTGTATTATTTATGGTAATGGTGGCTTAATAAAACGAAGCAACAATAAAAGGTTCGGGGGAAAGATTTATCAGAAAAAGTACTTTCATGTTCGTTAAATATTTAGCCTCGTATACAGAGCCCCTTTTGAATAAGAAAAAGTCCTACGCATTTTAAATAATGGATGAAATGAGACCTACTTTTTTCTTCGACGTCGCCTTATTTACTGTACCGTTCAGTTTATCTCGCGGAAACAGATACTAGCCATGGGCGCAAAGTATCGATTTACCTTTTAACGGGTCGTTCGATATTCGGTACTGGCTGCAACCTAATTATTATCATGCACAAAATCAATTTTTTATCTAGCCCTTAACTACGGAGGTGCCGTCTGAGAGGCGGTGTGAAAGCGAAATACCTTCATTTGTCAAAAACGGTAACGTTCACAAGGCCCTTACCTCATGTATTCTTGGCGGGTTTGGTGGTTGACTAGTACAAAAAATATTAGATATCTAAGACTTGAAACAGGGCTGTTCCCTAGAGATCTTCTCGCGACGCAGTTTGATAGGCGGCACGTCCGGGTATACGTAATAAAATCGGTCGGAAAATTTTCGCACAAATATGGCCTGACCATCAAAACCAGTTCGTTTTAGTGATGTAAACTATGAAGAAACACTTCGAAAGTGATATACGAAGCAGACGCTGATGCTGCTAGTGATATTGACAATGTCCCTGGCGAGGACTGCGAGAATTCTGAGTATAGCACCTCAGAACAATCAGCTGACAGCAGTGATGAAAGTGAAGATGACGAGTCACTAATAAATTGAGATATATTAGAAAAAAAATATGTCAATTATTATTTCCAAGAAAGAAAAACCGCGTGCCAAGATATTTGTGCTTCAAATGCAAAACGCCGGCCGGTATGTTTATAGTGTATGAGGCGTGAACTGCACCGCTGAAATATTTTAGTTTTAAGTATTCGTTGTGCATTATTTCTTCCTAGTTTATTCACTACTTTTTTTAAAGTGTTTTATGTAATAAATACATTCAAATTATAGCAGTGCACTTTTTTCATTTTAACCGCTCTCGAGTTGAAGCATACCGAAAAGAACTGGCTTTGTGATTATAAAATTGGTACGTGTTCTAAGAAACTATTTATTAAAGTACTTCCTAAAACTTAAAAGATTATATAGAAGTACCAGTTACAAAATTATTAGGGCTTTATGCCGCAATATCTGCAGTAGTCTGCCAGACGGCACGTCCGAGTTTATGCTCCGAACATCGCACCTCCGTAGTTAAGGGCTAGTTTGGATTGATGCCACCCTATGCCACACAAACACTGTTATTGCTTAGTGCTTAGTTGCATTTATTAACTAGAATCTCAAAACCTAAATATAGAACATCAATTAAAAACAAGCTTGATATGCCTGGAATTTTTGGCTCATCATCTTTGTTGTTTTTCTGACTCTATCAAAGCCATACTACGCTTGCAAAACCCGCTAAGGGGATGTTGTACTCATTACATCACCATCGAAATGCTTTGAATTTATACAAACCGCGAATAGGTTCATCAAAATCGACACATTCCTTTTAAGTTTCGAGAACTCGAGAACGGTTAAAGATAGATAGTTGCGGGTTTCACAATCGATTACGCACGAAAAATGGATATGAGAAGAAAGCTTTTGACAGCTGTCACGTGCCTCGAAAACATGACAAATGTCAAATGTTACATTATTATGTCAAAGTTATGCACGGTGTTATTGACAGGTCTCAAAAGCGACAGTGTGACAGAATAGCCTACACTGAATTAAATCGATCAGTGGCGTGCCCGAAGGGTTTGCTACACATTTGCTCTATATGCAGCAATCTTTATTAATCAAATTATGCTCGGAAGAGCTTTGATTGATACCTTTAACACCAAAAAAATAAAAAAACACTGAACCAGACTAGGCTAAAGAAGTTCAGTAAAACTTACTCGAACAGTGGACAGACCACTGAACCTCACACTTGTTCTCCTTGTCCTACTATATCTACAAATTATTCTATGTGGTTTTTGTCGAATCAGCATGTAATAAAGAGGTTCTGGTTGTATCTTAAAGTCACAGATATTTTATTTATTAAAAATTTCGGCATCACCTCCTCTTTGAACCATATCAATGGTAAATTCTTCATAGTTAGTATTCATAGTAGCCAACACTACCCATGATTAAAACAGCTTATAATTAAAAAGTTAAAATCTTGTTTTTTTTTATTCGAACAAATAAAAAAGTTTGCTTCACTGGGAAGGTTTCAGATTATCTCGTTTTGCAGCAAAATCGATAGATTCCTGCTGAACACCGGGTAAATATCTTGTATAGTATATCGAATCTAAATTGAACAGGAATAAAAACCGCAAAGCGGCTACATCAAATAAATGTTGAAAAAATTTAACTGACCTAAACGGCTAAATTAAAGGAATATAATAAATTAATGTGCCTCCTACTGTTTAATAACAAGAATGATATAGACGTACTATATCATTCTTGTTATTTGAACAAACATTTCATACTTGGGTTACTAATATAAGTATAAAAGTATTGTTATTGTAAGTTGAGGATATCACCCTCTCAGAAAGACTTGTAAAATATAAACTTTGAAAAAGAGGTGTTTTCGAAATTTCGGTTTTCGCCGAACAAAAAAATGTCATAAATTCCCAACCGCCCCCAAATTTGAATCCAACTTTTATTAAACTGTGTACTGAGAGATTTCATTTGTATTATTATTTTTTTAATTTAAGTTTGTGCTCATGCGATAGGTGATACCAAATGAGGTTTTAAATCGAATATGGTGTTAAAACTAACAAGCATTTTTGCAAATTTTTATTCAACATTTTATTTTTTTACAAAAATAACGCAATATTGCGCTAACGTATGATGCAAAAGCATGATGCCTATCTATAACTTTAAACCTTCAATTTAAGTATAAATATCTAATAATAAATATTTTAAAGTTTAGCATAGGAACTTTAATTACTAATAAGTAAAGAGGTACAAGAGTAGGTTTAAATGAAAATCTTAGGATCCTTTTGCTTGAAAAAGTCAACTTAATAATAACTGTAAAAAAAAAAATACCAAAAATTGACACATTAGACAGATAAGAGGATAATCGCTTATATTAAGAAATAATAATAATAAAAAACATAACTAATTTTTAAAATGTTATCACTGTCTAAAGAGAAGCATTATTTTTTTAAAAAATAATACGTGGAGAAAAGTTTAAATAGTTAATGAGCAACCCAACAATGATGGTTTAAACATAACCTGAATTCTGAGTATGATCGCTAATAAGTTCGAAACGATGCATCACAGACACATGCTCATAGTTGAATTTGTCTTTGAAAGGGCTATTCAAAAATGCAATAAGATATAGGGTGTGCAACTTTGTTTAACCACTCTGTATATAAAAAGTGACGATTAAGAAATGCAAAAAAATAAAGATCATTTTACTAGGAACAACTTTGGTTTTTACATTTTTTCAACCCTCGTAGTTTTCGAGATAAGGTATATGCCCCCATTAAACGAGCCTTCACCCTGTACATTTTTAACAAGCATTCCGATATATGGAGGAGTAATTTTTCATTATTTATATACTGTCGATAAAGCGATGTAGATACCAATGCCCCGCCCTAGCGGCAGTAAAAATAAATTTTGCAGATACCCAAAGCTGATCGATCCCCCGAAATATCCTTTGAAGTTCGGCAACTGCCTAAATTTGCTTTTTTATCTAAAGCGTTGTTTACGAAGCGGAGTAAAGGATCCAAATTTCGTTTCTTATTTGATGCAAGCGAACATTTGCCAGTTCCCCATTACGGCGGATCCAGAGTTTCCAGAAAGGTTTTGGACTGCTTTTTCGTCACCGGGGGATACGACATTCATTTGGCCCGACAGCGAAATGCCAGGCCTAGGAAAGACACTATATCAAGCATAAGAAATGCAATAATTATTTAATTTTTATGTCATGATAAAAAAAAATCTCCTCAGCTGTCCGAGTAATGTGAATTTCGGGTCTCAGATTGTTAGGAATGTATACGGTGCAGTATTCAGGTGTTAAACATTTCTTTGCTTGACTCGTCCGTCGGTGAAGGCTTCTATGTGCCTTAGTCTCGATATAGAGTATAATCAAAAATATTAGAAACCGATTAAAAATTCCAAAAAGACAAAAAACAACCCAATAACTTTTAAACAATGAAACTTCAATAAAACCCTCCAACCACAGCTGTAATGTGTTTAATGTGTGAGATTAATTTTGTTATGTTCGCAAGAAATAAGTTAACAATAAGTTGATTTGTATATTAAATTATATATAACACGATAATAATATAACACATTATAAAATACTTAGTCAACACTAAGTTCTATAGTACTAAACTAAATTTGTTTAATTTTTCAATTCCATCCTACACATTTTACACTGTACGGAATATAAGTTATCAAATATCAGTCTATTCCGCTCCACTAAATTCTATCTATTTATCAATGGTTTTCGATGTTCGGTATATTAATCGGCAGTGACACCTATAGGTGAATGGATATATTTCGCACAATTAACTATTTAAGGAGAACAGGTACGCAGATTTATATCCATAATTTGAGGATTCGTGTCATTGTAGACTTCTTTATTGAGTGAGTGCCATCTGTTCGGAAAATCTCGTATAGTTGGTTATTGAAGGACGTAGTACGCTATTCGATGCCTGTAATCTAATCAATAAACCACAACGGATTACTATAATTATTATATATCGTGTGTTTCCTTGATTTGACGCTGCATGACCCTTAGTAGTGGTCACGTGATCTAAATTATCCAATGAGAACATTGAAAATCAGAATAGGTAGAACGTACGAAGTTTTGAAGGGAAGGTCGTTTCATCTTTGTGGTAACGGTTGAACCGATAAGTGCTAATAATTTGATCTTAAAATATTTTACTCATCTTGCATACATTTCGCTAAATTTTCCATGTTTTAAATACAAAATTGATAACCGTTTCTTATTCAGTTAATCATATTTCGCTACAGTCAGAATTTAGCACTTTTGCATTTCACTTTCGAGTGATTTGCGATTTCAATAATCCTAATTTTTTGTAGTGGCCCTTAGGTTTAAATACTGATTTGTTGATGGATATTTGCGTATCTTATTAGTCGAATTCATGTAATTTGATAGAGGTATTATCCCAATTTACGAGAAAGTAATTATTTCATCGTTTAGTGGTCACACATATGATTTTACATATTTTTATTTAAATTGAACAGTATTACTTGGGAGATTCTCGGAGCGAATTTTATATGTTCCTGTAAAGGTAGTTAATTGAATTTGAGTAGAATTTCTCGGGATTTTCCTTTGTAGTATTGTTGATCATAGTTTTTTCAAGCTTATTTCATTAATATTTCAGTTGATTTTGTAACACCAAGCATATAATCATTAGCACTTGCCGGTCGCGTTTCAACATTAATTTACATTTTTGATGTTTTGACTCACAAATGTGAATTTAGTTGGTTTTCTCTTTATCTTTTATCTTAATTTATCTCTCAAGGCGAGATAGAGATTACCTTGTTTTTATCTTTAATTAATGGAGACGTAATTACGTTCAATTATCTTTTAGGTGCCAAGGGCCATATATATATAGAGTAAGTAATAGAAATTACTTATCTGGAGGCATAAAACTCGTTTTAAGAGAGGTTGTACCTCGATTTTCTTACTTATCATAAAAAACAAGTTATCTTTTATTTAAATTTGCCGAGAGCCACTGTTTGAACAAGTTTCATAATTTTGTTTTGAATCTTAAATTTTAATCATAATTTTCTTTTGAATCTTAAATTTTAATTATAAATTCTTTTGGATTTCATATCTTAAAGTAAAGAAAGGAAGTGTCTTGAGTAACAGTAATTATTTATGGTTGCTTAACCATAGTTATCTATAATTTTTTCTCAACTTAAAATTGTAATTTAAGTTCTGTATATACCTGCTGTAACAAGTAAATTTCCAAATTTTCACTTAATACCTCCTATCTCCTATGTGATAGTCCAACTGAGGTCCACAGGATACTTTCCTGAATAATTAGTTAATAAGCAGTATAAGTTGGTCTAAGACCTTTGTATTTTTTTTACGTAACGATCAATTCGAGACGAAGACGTCAACTACAGCTTTGCCGTGCAAACAAGTAGGAGTTCCCACTAGGATTAACTGTAAGACCTGGATACGCCTATACTGAGAGAACTTAGGTAAAGGCAGAAGCGGTTTCAGTGGAGATCCTAACCGATCGCATGGTTACAAATGGCTGAACGAAGTTATCGCATGGTTACAGATAACTGAATGAAGTTAAGTATCAGTCACAAGAAAGATCGTTTGCTTAGACCAATTATTTGT
The DNA here is from genome assembly GCA_016904865.1 of Pissodes strobi. Taxonomy (NCBI): domain Eukaryota; kingdom Metazoa; phylum Arthropoda; class Insecta; order Coleoptera; family Curculionidae; genus Pissodes; species Pissodes strobi. The sequence goes on from MU181982.1 coordinate 369,111, forward strand.
TATAACTAACTTTTTTAATTGTTTACATTGATTCTCATTTACATTGCTAGTCAATTTATTCCAAAAGCCAAAACTTCATAAGTTGTATTTACATATGGTTATATAGATTTTAATATTTTTTAAACCTCATCATCTTGTAAATTAGTTGTATATTGTTTTTAGAAATATTGCGTTTGATTTTAATGTTTTTATCTTTATAATTCTTGATATCTTAATATTTATTTTTTATTTACATTGTCTCAAGGAGTTCTGGCGCCTACAATACCAAAAAAAATATACTTAAGTAGTGAAAGAGACAACTCACACCATAGAATCTGATATTTAAATAAACTAAATAAGTCAATTTTCGTTTTATCCTTACAAATTGGCGACTGAGCTAGTAAAAACAATTCATCACAACACATTTTTTTAAGTTAATTAGAGAAATTTTTTTCGCTTCACTATTAATTAAAGTTAATACACTAGAATTAAGTGCAACTAACCCAAACTAACTCTGCAAATTCCTCGATAATTTTCTCACAATTAAAATTATGTGTAATCGATTTCTCGATTGAAAGTACTCTAACATTTGTCCTAAATAAGATTTTATAAGCTTTTGTCACACGTAGCAGTGGTCAATGATGGGCGGATTAAAAATATTTTTAAAGCTGTATGTATGTAAGCATAAATATTTTCAAGAGATAATTCATACATACTTTGCAGAATCTCTAAACGTCCCATTTGTATAAAATTATCAAGAAGTGGTTGGTTCCCCTTGGATTTTAAAAGTTTCTATTTCTGCAGCAGGATGCAGCTTTATTTTCAAACTTTCTAGGGTGGACGATTCGATAGCACGGCCGCTGAAACAACCATAATCATCTGTCACAGTATTAAGGGCAACACATCTTTCTCCAATTTGTGTTATAATTAAATCAGTCACTTGCAGGAGCTCAATTCTCAAATGTGTTCTGGAATCGAAAAGATGGGCCTCGTCCGTCGTCTGTTTCCTCACCAAGCAGTTCTATTTTTGTCGTCTTCTAGGTTGTTCTAGTACGGTATCAATAGCTATTTCGTAGGCCATGGACTCTGAAGCTTTAAAGAGGAATCCAAAAAAATCTCTTTTATACTGCTTTATTTCATTCAAAAGTTCTTCTAGCATTTGGGCACCTTCACAAATGTAAAGCTGTTTTTCATGCAGAGCAAGGTTTATCCGGTTTATTTTACTTAAAATATTGTCCCAAAATATTAAATAACAAACAAATTCAAACATAAAATTTAACAATGACTTTGCTTGTACATACAACTGTCATTTTCACCACTTTTTGAGGAAATAATATTTTCGAAAATTTCAAATACTGTTTTTCAGACTTTATTAATTCCCAGCGACCAGACGAATGAGAAAAATCTATATTCCTGTTGTACAGTTCCAAAAAAAGCTTGTATTTTTGGAGACGTTTGAGCAGCATAAACTCCTATTAAATTAAGGGGGCGCGCGGTACACGGAATGAATACAGCTTTGTTATTTACTTGCAGAATTCTCGCTTGAACACCGTTGTACAAACCAGTCATTTTGGCACCCCCATAATATTTGATATGTCTAACCCATCAGCCGCAAGCTTCTCTTCGATTTTTTTGGCAAGACCTTCTCCACTTTTTTCGCTTGCATTAATAAAATCAATGAAACTTTCTTCTATGGTGCACTTTTTATTACTGTCTACGAAAACGTAGCGTATTATCTGAACCATTTGATCTGGATGAAACCCATTTGTGGTGCAGTCGAACAGAATTGAAAAATATTTTACTTTTAATATTTTCAATAATATGGCTTCTGACTTTTTGCAGCTAAACCAATGAGCTCAATTTGTATCGCTGGTGAAGAGTATGATACTTGACCTTTATCACGATTTTCAATGTTATTTTTAATATTGAGTTCATAGTGGCTGATCAACTCTATTGTATCTAAAAACTTTCCGTAATTAAGGTGGCCAATAACTTCAGAGGTCCCTCTAAGCGCGTCGTTGTTTTTTATACAATATAAAATAGCATTAAGTGTTACCTTCAAAATGTGTCTCCATTTATTTTTTTCAATCTGCACAATGGTACCATATGATCGTCAACGAACCCACCTTATTTTAACTATTTTTCAAATGCCCGAACCGTGTTTAATTTTTTCTATGATTTATAGAATTTTCATGGCGAGGGAACAGAGAGTTTCTCCAGATACTAATTTCCTTGCTAAAAAGTGCGCACGAGAAATAAAACAGTGGATAAAACTCAATATTGTGACAATATCGGGTCCATGTTTAATATACATTCTAATGTTGGCCACTGATATACTTTCCATGTTGTGGGGTTGTTAAATTAGTGATGAGCGAGACTAGTCTTTGTCTTGCAGTTTTGATCTTGGTCTTGCAATAAAAGCAAGACCAAGTTCATGATCCAGACCGTATTTTGATTAGCACGACCAAGACGGAGACTGTATATGCAAGAACAAGACCAATACCAACACCGTTGCAATTTGCAAATCTATTGATTTTTAAAATTTAAATTGTTTGCATATTACATTCTAGTTTTGTAAACTAGTATTTCCGAAATAAATGTATACCTATATTTCTGAATTATGTAAAATCATTATCATGTTAGATGTAGCTATCATAAAATTGTCGTAAAAATATATGCGGGTTAGGTGGAGACTTTTCCTAGGGTGCATTTGACAATCAAAAGGTAATTATTCGATTTTGGTAAATGTTCGATTGTTAGATTTTTATGTTTTCGAGAATTTCAGTTTTTTAGTTGCCCAATGATAAGAATGGAAGATACGGGAATCGGATTCGAAACACTCTGAGACTATTTTATTGTTTTGCCTTGTTTATTTTTTGAATTTTACGCCTTGTTTAAAAGCAAGACTTGCAAGACTCTTGCTGCAAGACCAATACCAAGATAACACATTAGTGTACAAGACCAAGACCAAGACTCTATGTGGAAGAACAACACGAAGACCAAGGCCATGCAAACCTAAAATCAATATCTGGTTTTACCAGATGTGAAAAAATATTCTAATCTTACTAACTGGTTAAACAATTACATAAACAATTGTTTAAACAGTTAGTATGATTTGTAGTTTTAATTTATTTGAATTATTTAGAAATAAATTAATTTCTTAAATTCCATATTATTTTAAAATTTTTAAATTCGATGTTTAGCTATTAGGTACTAGTGGAACGCGCTCTTCTGAAGCTTGCAAATGCCACCTTGGCTAGGCCCTAGTTACGGCCCTGACAAGAAGCATATTTACCTAACAAGTGTGGAAAATTAAATTTCCCACACGAGCCTCAGCGAACGACGCCTAGCGGAGTTCGGTGAAGCAGCCGAGTGCGGAAAAAAACATTTTTCGCAAGCGTTAGGTATAATAGATTTTCTACAGACGAGACGTGCGGAAATAAGTATATAATTTGTAGTATTAAATTACCAGCCTTTATTAAACTATAACAAACAAGTTATTATATATTTAAAAGTAACTAATTATTTTGTGAAAGGTAGTAACTACATAGAGCTATACAAAACTATTTAAAAGAAGTATTCTTTGTTGTAATTAACATGGTAGGTAGCCGAAAACTAACAATTATAGGCATTATTAATTAAATTGGGAGCATTTTGATGGTTAGCTTCTTTGGTGTTGGCAGTAATGTTGACATTTTTTCTTCTTAACTTGTCAAACTGGTGCTGATTTACTGGTCAATTGTTGTCAGCAATAGTATCAATTTCATACGCGAAACTTGTAGAAGGCAATGGCGAAGGTGGAGGCGAATTTTCCTCGGAATTTTCTCCTTTATAATATAGAATTTGGTTGGCTATGCATTTTTTTGGTTCCCCATGGATTCATCCACATATTATAATTCTGCAACTTTTGTTGATTGCCATCCCCCGAGACGTTTGAAATTAGTAATATCCACTCCAGCGTCGGCCAACATAGTAGCCGAAGAGCGTCTATAGCAGTGTCCAGTAAAGGTCTCTGGATTTGGAAGTGTCAAAAAAGCAGCCACGTCCGATGGCATTTTACCAAACGTATTAATGCAACAGCTTGAGTATTATATCTACCTTTTTGGAAATTGACAAAAAAACCTTCGATGCAGTGTACTTTTGGAACGCAGAGACATGTACTTCCTGATTAAATTAAGGTTTTTTCTCCAGGTATAAAAAGCTTCTACTCTGGTGAGTCTTGCTACCTGGTATTTTCACCAGAATCATGTCTTCTTTTTCGACTACGTTTTCACATAACAGATAAGTCAATTCTTCATGCCTACAGGCTCCACCGATTCCAATAGTTACGACTTTGATTAGTAAATAAGTATCGTCCTGACGATACAGTGTCCAGTAAAGCAATGCTTGAAAATTTTTCAACATGTTCGTAGTTTAAAACTTTAGACTTTTTTGGTCTAAAACCTACCATTTTCTTTTTTAAAAAAGCAATCAATTTAAAATGCCTGGTAATATAAACGTTTTTCTTAATTTTTAGCATAGATTTGACCATTGAGTTCTTGAACCGCATTATAGAAGATTGAAAATTCTTTGAAATTCCCTTACCAATGATGCTTATTTTATTGTCGGCGCACCATTTGCTGAATTTTTGGCATTCTTGAATGTACCTGACTTTGGATTTTTCTGGAGGCAAATCCAAATCTATTTCTTTTGCTGCGCTCACAATATATTCTGGAACTCCGTCTTCAATGGCCAGATTGTCAAATTCCCTTAAATTCATTCTAAGAATGCAAAATTACGGAAAATACGCCCATTTAAAAGCAATGAATCACAAATAAGTAATAATAATGTCGAAATATCAGTTTGTTGATTTCTAATAATTATTGTGACTTTAAGCGTTCTTAGTAACCTGGAAACCTGGTAGCTAAGCAAAACGTAAGTAATATTATATATTTAAGCCTGCTACACACTCTGAGATATGTATCATATAATATTGCTAATTTTCAAATACTACGTGCGGAAAACCAATTTTCCTCACGGATATCTGTGCCGAAAATTAAATTTTCCGCACGGTTGTACAAAAAAACTATTACATTCCTAAATATACCTAATATAATAATTATTTAATATGATGTATGTGTCTTGCTAAAAATTAATACAATTTAGAAAATAATTGGAAAATTATTCATATGACAATTAATACTCATTATTTTTCACTGGTAACCTAGCCATGTCCAATAAAGATGCATTCAGTCGTAAGACTCGTAAGTAATGTTTTAATTTACTCCTTTTAATGCGTTCAAACACTTCGCAACGCTCAATACAGTGTTCCCTCGTCCCCAAGCTAGGCATTCAGGAAATGCTTGAAAACATTTGCGCAAATTAGGCCAATTGTGTCTAGATCTTTGTGCATGTGACACTGATTATTGTCCCCCCCGTACTATTGTTCTGAGTTTAGTTGGAATTTCCACGACATAACTGCATTGAAAGGCTTGTTCCTCCGCGGATAGATCTGGAAATGTCTTGGAACAGGGTTGGATTTGCTTCAGATCTCGACGAATTGTTTATCACGTATCCTTAATTATTCTGCCGTATAGAAATTATCTCCTTTCATCGTTCAAATATACAGGGTGATTCAGAAATAAGTACCGAACATTCAAAGAGAGTTAGATTGATGGGAAATATGAAAAAAGGTTAAATGAAATTTTTGTCTAAGCCTCATTGTTTAGAATATACAGGGTGTTAAAGATGTGTGACATAAAGAACATTTCATTATGTAATATCTGCTAGGATGGAGATATACAGTATGTCCACGGATCCCAAGAGGACAAATGGACTAAAAATTTCATTTTTCGTCAAAAACTCACTCTTCACAAAGAGTTCTGCTTGTTTTGAAAAGTCTATTGCCATACTTTAAATTTGAAAATATTATACAGGGAGGGTCGAAAAACAAGAAAACGTGAAATACTATCAGGAGTTAACTATCCTTATTTTTTGTTTTGGACCAAAGTGGCAAATAAAAAAATCATTTTAAATTCTATCCCAAGACAAATTCTAAAATTTCAACTCAATATTCAAAATATGTCAAGATAAGGTATCCGTCTTTTATAGTTAAGCAAATATTTTAATAAAAAAGTTGTTTATAATGTCAAGGAAACCTGAAATAAAACAGAGAAACTTTATAACAAATTAAGTGCAAAAAATTATTGTATTCATTACTTTAAAATTTTACAGAAAAATTAAATTTGGAATACTGAGTTGAAATTTTAGAACTGGTCTTTGGATAGGATTTAAAATGTGTTTGTTATTTGCCACTTTGATCCAAAACGAAAAATAAGGGTAGTTTATTCCTGATAGTATTTCACGTTTTTTTTTTTGTTTTTCGACCCCCCTGTATAATATTTTTAAATTTAAAGTAAGGCAATAGACTTTTCAAAACAAGCAGAACTTTTTATTAAGGGTGACTTTTTGTCGAAAAATGAAATTTTTAGTTCTTCTGTTCTCTTGGGACCTCTATCCGTGGACATACTGTATACTTGAATTTTGGGTCGTGTTATCACTACATAAATGCCCATTAACCTGCCAAGCGATAGCCAAATAAGTCACTTCAGAGGCGTAGAACGAAGATATACGCGCTACATTGACGGTCTTTTCTTTATTACCCTGTATATTACCTAATTTTATTTTTTTAATAACCTAGTTTATTTACTAAAAATTATTACTCTTACGATTTTTTCATACGAGCTATCGTTTTCGAGATTTATTTCAATTAATGTATTGAAGTATTTTAAAATAAATAAATAATAAAAACCACAACTTATCGCTAATAAACAAAAATGAAGTTGCTTGCCATACTGCATTAATCTGGTCGTCAAAATTTATCAAAATGTGTTTATTTGTGCTGTTAAATTATGGATGTTTATAGTAATGCAGACATACATTAGCAGATATTACATAACAAAATGTTCTTTATATGACACATCTTCAACACCCTGTATATTCTACAGTGAGACTTGGAATAAAATTTCACAATTTTTTTTTATTTCTCTTCAATCTAATTATTCTTTAAATAGTCGGTACCTATTTCTGAATCACCCTCAAACTACCGACACTGCATTGAAAAGTTAGGAGTTTAAGTAGATTTAGAGGGCCGGTTCACAGGTCTAAAGATTTTGGGAGGAAGCTTATCGCGAGCAATTCGTGATGTTTTAGGCAAAGTGGGCTATGTCAATTTGTAGGGCGTTTCACCCCAGCACCCCACCCGGAATTTTGGACGGATCCGCCCAAAAACATTTAACCTAAAGAGACCCGACAACTCATTCATAAAAATCCGAAATCTTGCAAAA